>JARQTJ010000053.1:0-304836 GCA_030142635.1 Trachelus troglodyta
GTCGTGGTCGTGGTCGTGGTCGTGGACGTGGTCCGGCTTCTTGGATGCTGATGAAGAACCACACAGGAGGACCATTCAGTCGGAGAATCCAAATTCCACGTAGCAGCTTAACACGGGCCACTTATCGCAGTGGCTACTTCCGTCCGTCGAAAACCCTCGTCTTGTTTCTTGCCTGCGTACCAGAAGAAGAGGCGTCCTTCTCTATAGGCAGTCCAGGGTAACTTTACAGATTTAGGGGGTCTATCGAACAGAGACACTGCCTGGGTCTTATAATACAGAAATTGTACTTGTCCAATTAGCCTGTCAGGAGGAATGAGTCAGCGACATTGTCAACGACGTCATGGGCGACGACGGAACCGACGTCGACGTCAAGACGACTAAGAGAACGATGGTAGTATCCTGTTCGAGCTTTTTCAGTGTTTGACGTCTTAAAAATTTAATATATCTTTCGACGCTACGAAATATGACTAACGATTCCATATAAACATCACCATCAGTCACTCTGGTAGCGCTGTTAAGTGCTTGGGGAAATATAATTGCGTGTGTACAGATTGACGATAAATCCGACATTATAATACCGCGTACATGTTATAACCATCGAGACAAAATATTATGACAAATTTTCTTTAAAATTAAACGAAACTATTTTATGATTCAAGCTAATAGAAGCATTACTCATCTACGCGCGTTACTTTTTTATCTGAACAAGGAAAAGTTTTCTTCCGCATTTTGCGAAAATTTAAAGCAGTGCAAGTGTGCCGTCTATATTTTATAATATCGCAAAATTCTCAGAAACAAAAACCACAAGGCAGGAACAGCTATCTTGAAGATTCTCGAAAAATCCTTCTGTGGCTTGTTAATTATCAAGACGTCAATTATCAAAGATATTTTTAAGCGACAGATTGTCCGAATATAAAAATTTCGTTTCTAGCACTGCAAAACCGCAACAAAGAATCGAGTTATATACACTTATATATATATAATACGTCTAGACCAGAATGCTCGTTATAAAGCCAAGTTAAAGTCCCTAAGCGGAGGGACCGACTGTCTTCTATAAGGAGAAGTAATCTCTAGAAAGTAATAACCTCATGAATCTTGTGGCCGACGGGTGTTATTCGTCAAATTTATCTATGGTGCCTATAAAGATGCAGGGGGCTTGAGGATGCCCCGATAACAAAGCTAGAGAGAGATAGAGCGACAGAGAATAAGTATTACGCTTAACATAGAAAAAGAGAGTATGGAGTATAGAAGAAAGAGAGAGAGAGATGCAGTAATAAAGAGTCGACACTGCGATTGGCGGCCATAGAGGCCAAAAGGAGGGCATCGGTCAATTTGTCCTAAGAAGATTCTACGTACACTGTATATAGTATATACAATATGTACTACACTAACGACAATATAGATATATATCATATATGTAGATACGTTGTTACAGCGCCACCCGTTAAATATATCAAGAGATCCTCCCCACCAGATAACATCCCCACCAGTGTCAACACTTTTCTCATGAGTACATATACGTGGTACTCGCGATTCCTTCCATTCGGCATTCACGCCCGATACGTGTTGGACGTCGGACTCGTAGCACGCACGTTGGGATTCCTCAAAAGGGATCAGCGGCATGGGTTCAAAGGGCTTCTGTAAAATGAGCATGATCGAATTACTACGTGAAGTATGATAAGGTCGTATAGGAAGGGTCGTGGAGTCGCTGCGATGTAAGGCAGCTTGAGAAGGAGTGATTTTGTCGCTTCGAGGAAATGGAACTTTAGTACTTACTTTTTTCCTTCCTATCATTCTTGCCTCTTTCATTTTTCTAGTTTTTAGTAGGTACATAATAGGCGAGGCTTAGGGTAATCGTATCCATGGGCGCGGCCATGTTGTATACCTAACCCAAGTACTACGGGGTTCAAGTCGATAACCGTATCACGTAGGACTACGTTAATTGGCAATAATCAATCAGCTGCAGACCAGATCGTTAGGTTATGTATGAGTATATGTTGTATACTGTACCGTGGATGATTCGAGTACTATACTATTCTTAGATCTCGTTACTGAGCGCGAGGGAGTACGAGCACTATGTATCCCATCTCCTGCAAGCCATTTCGTATACTCCTTTCAGTCATTTTCTCAAGACTACTTGAGTAGTTGAGGGTCCGTAAATTTCCTTGCACTAAAAGTCAGACGTATTACTCTGCTCGAGGGAGATTTCAAATTCAAGAGGATTACAAAGGGTGTGGTAACTGTAATTTTTTTTCTATGAGATTACTGACACGTCAAGCTCTTGGTTGATTTTCTATTACTATTGAATTTTCACGTAGCAGGATAGTCCGACTGCTTAAGAAGCTTAGTGGATCCTCGAAGAGGCGAGTCTTAAGAATAAGAGAGATCTACGATAATGAGAGTGATTATGGTAATTTAAAAGTCTCGCCCGTTGTCACGGAAAAAGCGGAAGCTGCGCGTACGTCGATGCGCAGAAGCCTTACGGCTCATTGAATCTTGTCGTTTACCTTGTGACGACACGGAGACATGACGACAATCGAGAGATACATGAGATTCCTCGTGTGTTCTAGAAATAAATCCGTACGCGAAAATACCCTCGGTTTCATTCACACGTCCGCCAAGAGACGAATCAGCTCCATTTTGCTTCGGGTAACGAAATCCCGGCTTCGAAATTCCTCGGGAGATTCGAATTTTTCGCGCGCTTTTCGACACACTCGGGCTAGCGAATCGATTTCGCGTTCGTTCAACGAGGAGAAGTCAAGAGAATAAAAAAGGGATCGAAGAATCTCTCACGATCGTTTTACGCCCGAGTATAAATATTTTTACAAAATTTCCTCTCGTCTCGTTTCGTGCAGCTGTAGAACTCGCGATAAACGTTTCTAAAAATACGTACGTAACGCGATACACGACCTTCCTCAAAGCAAACAATATTTTCCTATCGGTGACGGGAAAGAAAAAAAAAAGGGAAAAACGAGACCCAAAGAGAAATGGAAAAGCGTACTTCTTGAGGCTGACTATTTACTCAATAAACAGAAAGTCCTTCCAGGGCACGGATCACCAGGACTATCAGTGTCTCTCGTGAGAGCGACAGGCTAGGGAGCTTTTTTTATCCCGAGAATCCACTTGGAGAATCGCAGTGTATACATGTATGTATATCAACCTAGTTGAGCGACCTCTGGAAGTCGAGTGGTCCAAAAGACGATTTAGTTGGGTATGGACGCAGGTCTGATTACGGCTATACGTCGCATAGACGAATCGAGACAGTGTCATGGCGTCGGACAAAAATAGAGAAGCGTCCCTAAAGTTGTCGCAGCGAAGAAAATGCATATGAACACGAAAATAAGCAGCGGCTGGATAAAAATAATAAGAGACGGCTGTAAAAACAGAAATAGGCTCTGGCCGAGGAGACGGTACTCGCAACGCTCATCCTGAGGAATTTTCGAGGAGAGTGCTACGACAGAGTTCACGAGGAACATCGCCGACGACGTGTAAAATTCGTCGTTGGAAAAAGAAAGGCAAAATAAAAAAGAAATGGCGAAATAAAATAAAATCCCAAGAATAGATTGTTAGCCTGACATGTTTACTTCTTGGATTTTCATTGAATAACCAAGATGTCACTTTGTACGTTTGAATGAACGCGCGCCTCTCTGGACCCTCGTGTGTAGTTTATGGGTTTAAAAATAATACCGGAAATACCCCTTTGCTACAGTCTCGCCAAGGAACTTCCGCTTGCACTTCCGTCGCTGTAAAAATGGCAAAGACCAAGAATAGCACAGCAAGTCTTAATCGCCATGCGTAACACTGCAGTCAATTCATTTGAATATCTGAACATCGATAGCGTCGCAGTGCAATCCGTACTACCCTTGCGCAACTATGAGAGTGGACTTCCGGTCCTCGGACAAATCGCACTGCCGGACATCGTGGATTGACCAATCAAACCTAGTTAGATACTTGACTGTACCGGCCACATTCGAATACCCTGAATCTCTGCTCTTCCTTAAGTGTTCATTGATTTCATGAAGAATTTTTAAGAATTTTTTTCCACTGTCAATAAAGAGTTTAAAAAGTATGAAATAAGATTTTACCACCCAAGCAGAATTAACGACTATGCTCAACTTGATGCAAGAAAGATACCTATATATATATAAACACCCGTATAGACTATTGCCAAATCCGTCCGAAGATAGTTTAAGAGCTGTCAAAAGTTTACTTCGACTTCCTTTCCTGCTACGTCCCGCGCATGCGCAGTAACGCATCATCTGTATACTTTCGTAGACGTTCCAGCCAGGCTCCTGCCTCCAGCCCCGCAGACCGGATGTATCGCTTGTCTGCCGTTTTTATATACAGTTTACTTTCTTTTTCCATCTCCCCTATTTCCTCGTGCGTCTACTCCAAATGTGTACGGGATTGTCACGAAACAGATCAAACAAATGTGACTCTTCCTTTTCAGTGTATTTTCTAAACTTCCCAAGAGGCGAATAATGCTGCGAAAGTACTTTTCCTGAGAAAAAGAAAGTTACGTACGATCATCAATGTGGAGCATTTATGTATTTCGTAGCTTTAGATATCAATGTGTTCCTGGATCATCTAATAAATGTCACTTGATATCCTTTGAAGATAAACGTGAATATTGATTTATGTACGGTGATTTTTCTTATTATGAACTCTCGGGATAAGTGTACACGTGTCGATGACTTGCAATCATGAGTTCCGCCACGCACTTCCGGCACGTTCCCGCGATTCTCTCTTCATCACGAGCCATAAAGCTTCCGGTATGCGCTTTTAGCTAGCGCTAGTGCAGGAGCTCAGGATGGTTTTTGGAGAACGTTGCTATTTTTTTCTCATCCGGATGTTACGTTCTCTTCTTTCTTCAAAATTTCATTGAGGTATCACCGACGTAAAACGCGAGCGAGACGGGACGTCGACGTCGGGACGCTCGCAAACCATTGAGTTTTATAGGCGTCCGGCCAAACTGTGTTTACGCGTTTGCATTCCTATAGAGAAGAGCAGAGCTTGCCAGAGATAGTATTCACATTGGCTGCAATTGATTCACACCAGGCTTCGTTCTTAATCGGTACAATTGAATTGGTCATAAATTCATTATTTTAATCTTGGGAGGTCCTCGACGCTACCAAAATGGCAAGCGCGTAATTTCCGGTACGATTCGGAAATGGTCGATTCGGTCGAATTCGGATTCGACCTCGGTAGATATTAGATTTATTAACGACAGGCCACTTATCGATCGTCGGAAAGCGAGACTTTGTTCCACGAATACTAAGTCGACTTCCTTGGTAGCCAAAGAACCCCTATCTGCCGCATCTACAATGGCCGACAGAGGTCTACGTGAGCGTCCTCGAGGTTTAGTCTTGGGACGCTCATGACTTCCGCTACTGACTTCCTCTTCTATACGTTCATTATGGATCGTGTTTTCAATATATGTCTGTAATAGAATGATAGACAGATGGATAGATACCTTACAAGTGAATTTGGCACTCTTATAAAATCTGCTGGTAGATAAGAATGGGTCGGAGTTCATGTAGTAATGCAGGTCCATTTCGAGTCAGAGCTCTTAGAAATTATTGAATTGTAACTCTAATGAGTCCATTGTCGGTCGAAGTACATGCATGGCTTGGGGAGGGATGATCATGCGGGCTTCACTGTGCGAATCAGTATTGCATCGTGGGAATGATGCTTTTAATTCTATGAATAGATAACTTGAAATTAATCGAATAAAATTAGTGCTCTTTAAAACTCACCCTTATTGGAGGCGCTTCTATGTCTTCTACGTCTAGTCGATCTCCCGCTGTTCCTGTTTGTCTTGTCATCTTTATTGGCAATCTCAGTAGGCACAGGTGGCGCCATAGTGGTGGGTTGTCGCAGTACCAAAGGTTGTTTCTGATTATGCTTCTTATCGGCAGAAGCTCCCTGACTCCTAGTGAGACTTCTATCCTTGCCCAGGAACGTGCCGATGGAGTGTCTCCTTCTGCCTGCAGCGGCAGATCCGGGTGCTGCTCCGGATGGTAGGGTGGCGGATAAATTATAATAGCGAGCGTCATCAACGCCCAGGAATACTTCATTGGGTTCGTTAGATTCTGAATCATCATCAGCAGTAGCACCAGGATCTTCCCCAGGTAGACCACAATATACCATGTCGTTGGAGAGTAGTTCACTGGCTGATTTTAAAACCTTCCGACGTCCAGGTCGACGTCGATCGTTTTCTGAATGCGAATGAGATCTATGAGGTAGATAAGGCGATGGAGGTGCTACATCCGAAGGTCTAGGATCTCCATTCAGGATCTGCTGCGTCCTCTCCGATTCGGAATTCGCACTGACCGAACGAAATAAATTCCTAAAGCTTCTCCGTTGGCAGCCGGAACCATGATTGCCGTGATTCCCATTGGCATTATGTGGAAGCATCAGTGCGCAATCTTCCGTTGGCGTGGACGGTGCTGATGCACCAGATGCGCTGCTCCTGTTACTGTCGTGATGCATCAGGGTGCTCGTAGTGGAAGTAGATACTGTACTACCAGAAGATGCCACTCCCATCCTATCGGGTCTCCTTCGAAAGAAGAACGCAAGTCCTCTCGATTGAGAAGACGCAGAACCGGAAATCGTATTATTCACCGCTGACGTAGAACCAGTGGCTGATGATCCTGGTAAGGGTGTCACCACCCCAGAGGACGTACCCCCGCCTGCCAGCGAGAAGTACGACGGATTGTCTGTGAACATACGGATATCCCCTTGATGGTCTCTAGGAAGTTTCTTACTCCAGTCCACTTCCGGTCTACGATTTTCGAAATTTCCTATATACTCATACTAGTACAATATTAACAAAGTCTCCAATTATTCAAGACTTCGTAAAATTTCGCGATGAACAATCCTCGCGTGCATTTTTACTTTATTAATGCCAATTCTTACGTCACTGATAATTAATCAAATATCTTTTTCACAGGTTCACTGTGTTCAATGCACTTGCTGGATTCTTCATCCCCACCCAGTCTATCTTCAATGAACGTGGCAAACACAATCACCCACTCTCGACTGTCACTATCAAAGCTATCCTTAAAATTAATTCAATATCAGTATAGTGATAAGATATATAAGTCATCCACGGTTTTGAATTCAAATTCAATATCCTTTCGAATTCTAATATAATGATCCTCAGGAGTGTCCTTTACCCTGAACGAGTGACGTTCTGTCGTGACTACCCGAAGACGAGGTCCACCTGAGACTGCTTTCCTAGTTCGTAAGAGGAGGTTCGGATGCGGCGGGACTTCATGGGACGCCATGTAACGTGACGAGACGAGACGGGCTAGGATGGTGAGGTGGGGGTGCACCGGACGTTGCATTGTCCCCCCCTCCACCCTCTTAGTGTGTGAATGCAACGAGAGGCAGAGCCTGTTCACCGGAAATGCACCACCACCCTTTCTACGCAGTGCAGGAGTAATACTCGATGGGTAAGTGTCGAGGGTATGACGAAAACAAAAAAAAATAAAAATATATACAAAGGGGGAGAGGTCGAATAGGCACGTGATAAAATGTAAATTTTCTATGCATTAATGAGATTCCTTGAGAAATACCTTTAGTATTTTAATTAAGGTCGCAACTGCAGCAGGTTGGACACATCGCTTTTACGAGAATCGAATTACGACCGTCATACCGAATAAACGAACAGGTTGCGGATTTAGCCTGTGAGGATTCAAAGAAAAGGCGATCGAATTTCCCGAGAATTATGGATTATGGCACAAAGACTATTTTCAAGTGAGAAGGTGTGAATTCTCTAAATTCTCATGATCTCATTACCAAAGGACACCGAATGAATGAGTGAATTCTTTTTCTCTATTAAACCAGGTCAATTCTACAAATTCATTGTACCTATGTGCTATGGGGTTAAGATGATCCAGCGGATTAGTCTGATTCCTTTTCAATGAGACGTTCTCTGATTACACAAGAGTGTAATAGCACTACCATATCCGGCAATGAAAATTTCACGTTTCACTTTGATTTTAAATCTTCAAATCCGACAACATGATCCGATCCTGTTTCAAAATCCCGTCGCAAAATTGCTCCTTTGTAATTCCGTATAACTCCCTCACGTAAATCTCACGAGAATCAGTAAATTTAAAACTGTCTATCTAGAGAATCTCGTAACAGCGACGTGTCCGAGGTGCAGAAACGTTAGATCCCATCGATAACACGAGCGCGCTTCTTATGGAAGTCCCGAGGCCGAACAGCACGCTTCAAACCTTTAACATTGAATCCAACCTGCATAACGGTGCACTCTGTTACAGTTGCATCGTTCTATATACACTAGATGGATTTGCAGGACTTCAAACTGTCCTGAAAAATTCATCCTAAACTCAAATCTCCAACTCTATCACGATTATACTCTCGACCAACCATGTTGTGCAGAGAAGTATGAGAAAAAAATAACTAAAATTGACACTGTGAACTGTTCGTGGGGAAAAATGAGGGTTACCAGTGTGGGTGAGAGAGTCGTTTAAAATGCAACGCAGACCGAGAGTGCCGAAGGAATAATACATTGAGAATCGGTGTTTTCGAGCGTGCCCTCGACACCAGTAGGAATTACACGTACCGACAGCCATTGCGCCCTTCTGCGTTTCGAGGAGGATGCGCCGGTTCCCTGGAAAGAAGAAAATAAACAGTTCGTTAATATCATCAATCCCACAATTCCTGGTAGGTAAAATCGTTCCACTCTACGAACTACTCGAATGTAGAAGGACGGAGACTAGACGTACGTATATAATTCATCTGATTTATCATTCGTGTAGATATATGCATATGTACGTTGTGTATCTCTCTGGTAAACAAGAATGGTACTCGGAAGTCCCAATATGGCGGTCTTCCGTTGTACCGTACCGATCCTGTCTTTGGAGTATCAATGGCGGTTATAACGATACGCGTGTAACACGTTCGCCTACCGATACACCTAGCTATATACGTATCTATCTTTATGATCGGGAGTGATCCTGAGATTTAGATTAAGGAAAATTGTAACCGTGCACGTTTCATTCATTCATCGCTCGAAATAGTACGAAATATTATATTTAGCAGAGACGCTTTGGCTTTCGGACTCGCAGGGGGTTCTCGCCTGGCAAGTACGTGAAGCTCATTCAGATTTCATCGTGATTCTTACTACTATTTTGCGTAACGATGGTCTCATTCATGAGAGAGATTCATTTATTGATGTCTACGCTTTTGGATTTTCGTAGGAATATGATTAGTTTTTAGAATTATCACTATGATTGTGTTCTTGAGTGTTGCTGGGACTTCGTAAAATGAATAATAACGGAAGTCTGTTTTATTCGTTTGAAAAGTAGGGAAACAAGCTCGTTTCGCTTTACGAGGGGACGTGAGGAGCTAGGCTTAAAAGAAATGCTAATGATATTCCTGGAGTAACTACAAACGGAATGGTGAGCACGTGCTAGGAGGCTCTAGGAGTTCTACAAGTTTTACAAGCGCTACATTCGACACGAAACGCATCTGGTATATGTTTTGCTTACATTTGCTGGGATTTTGCTGGGCACACTTCGTCCTGTACGCACATGGGACATACCAGTAGACAGTACCATCTGGGCAGGATGAACGATACATACACTGAGACTACTATTGGAAACTTTGACAAAGACCATAATGATTTTGGAATACATATAAACTATTTGAATATGAATAATTAAATGATTGAAAAATATAAATAATGGCAATTTATTAAGATATCCAGTGATGTTTTAAAATAATACGAATGCAGAAGCAAAGTTTAAATCTCCACTTATTCTTATGTCGTACGTGCACGTGTCGGGTTTACGCGAATAGCAAACGCGAGTTCATAGGATATTTACGCACGTTTCTTCTGCATTCTCCAAGTGCAGCTGGTCCACCTGCAGAAAACGATATACACCACGTACGTACTTACGTCCTTGGTAACGGAGAACATCAAGAATAGGTTGTATAAATCAAACCGTTTTAATTGGACTGCTGGATAAGATTTCGGAAAGTGTAAAATTGATAGTTACACAAAAGTCCGCGCACTGACACGCCACTGGTGGCGAGAACCAATCAGAGTGCTGGACGCTGTTACGCGCCGGGTTCGAATTTCAATTGAGTTACAGACCGCTGATTTTCGTCCTGTTCGCTCACACGTACGAATGCACCATTTAAATTTATAGGGATATTAATTTTCTTGTGGTTCTTGCAATCTTTATACTTATTTTCATTTTATTATATTCCACGCATCTCGCTCCCTTTGATTATTGTCCTGCGTACACTATCCGTGACTATCATGATTATCTCGGCAACGTGCGTATACGCCTTTAGCTATCAGACCTCGCGAATATAATGACACGCGTACCAACTCGTCACGCATTTCTACACGCATCGTTCGCCGCTTACGCAATTCTTCGTGCGTATATATAAGGAGCCGCGCTACTGTCAGCTCGCAGGTATCTGACTTACCGCTCATTAATTAGTCCTCTGTGCATGTGCATAGAAGAATACGCAAGTATTCTGTTGTAAACAGGACTTTTCTTTACGGGAAAGCCTTAACCATACATGGCTTATAGTTGTTCTATATCTATTTTACCTATTGGCAGGATTCTCTAGTATCTCAAGAATTCTCTGTAGGACATAAGAGAATATCTCGCACACTGAGAAAACCCGAGTGCACGTCTGGTTTCGTTCGGCTGTCAGTTTCGGTCTATTAATATACACGATGGGCTGGAATACCTAATGGAATATTCGTATAGGTTTCTTCACTTCGGTATCCTAAAAATATTTCGAGTACAACGGCCACGCGTACAATTTAATACACAAGGGAATATTTACTCTGATATTGCGCACATTAATTCGATATAAATGTAATTTCTTTAAAGGACTCATACATGCGTCTTAAAAATTCACTGGTTAGTACAAAATTAGGTTTGGTTTTGGATATTATTTTTTTAAATTGATTTATCATATACTCACTTCTTACTGACGGTCCAACCTCACTTTGAAATCTTCAGATTCTTCATTGGTCCAATACAACGTGACAAGACTCACGACAGACCTGTCAAGGTACCCGCTTACAAGAAAACACTTAATACAACACAGGACGTTACGGTACGTCGCGACGCTGTGCGTCGCAGCACGGCACGGCACTGACAGAAGTGTAGAACCCGGGCGCATATCGTGCGACGCTACCATGTGACCGTAGTTCTGCTCTCGTTCTTAAAGGCACCCACACATCTGGCGTACGAAAAGAAGACTGTTCGACTTCGTTCAGTATTACAGTAAAGAAAGAAAGAATAGCGTCTCTTTCGGAATTTGATCAAGGCTCTGAATACTTGCACGTCTAAATTAAGGTTAGAGCAGACTACATAAACAATACCAAGTTACGGGTACAACTGCGTCTCTTTTTATTTGTTTTTCAATTATACAAACTTCTTACTTAAGAATCCTAGTCCGGTATGGATTCTTTTTTGACCCAGTGTATACCTAATCAAGATGTCTCCTAAGGGAAAAGTCCTTCACGGGTTTTGCTATGGCTGCGGCACACGTGTCGTCCAAATGTCACAGATCGCGACAAATTGTACAGCCAGCGACACTTTGAGGAACTGCGGGCAGATTTTTCATTGGGACGCCACGACTTTTTGGGATTATCGTCACCGTTCCTGTCTTCC
Organism: Trachelus troglodyta; assembly: GCA_030142635.1. Taxonomy (NCBI): domain Eukaryota; kingdom Metazoa; phylum Arthropoda; class Insecta; order Hymenoptera; family Cephidae; genus Trachelus; species Trachelus troglodyta. Next base: position 11,679 of record JARQTJ010000053.1, read on the forward strand.
TGAAGGGGGATGTTGGATGATCAGGATTACGTCAGGGTGTGATAAGTCAGACGCAAGAGTGGCGGCATTCTGAAAAGCTCTGCCGACTCTGCCTATCCCTCTTTCGGAACGGAGAATCTACCAATCACAATTTTTCTTCAATTTCTCACGAGGTAGAGACTCGCTACTATGAATACGAATGTGAATTATTCGAAAAGATGAGGACACCTGGCCAGAATGATGACATTCGATTGGACATAACAACGTGAACGTTTGTATGTGCCTACGACTCGCGTAACTCGATACGTAATGGAATACCAATACAAAAAAGTAGCCATTGCGGTAAATTATTGGATGAATACTTCATTAAGGAATTCAGAGACCAATCTGTACATTTAGAATTTAAAGAATTTTTAATTATCAAAAATTTCAAATATTCACGTAAGTTTTACATTAATTTAATAATGAAATACATGTCAAAATTACAGTATACGTACAATCCTTCAGAAAATTTATGTAGTGTTCCGGAAATTCTTATTATTTTATCTTTCCAACAGTCGGTAACAGTTAGGTACAACGTATTTCGTATCCAGAGAGTCAGTCGATCAAACAACTTGAATCTAAGAACGCCTGTAGAAAGTGGACCTTACCGACATTGATGTAGGTCGTTTATACTATTTCATCACCGAAATCGAATAGATGTGATTTTGAGTATGAAATTCGGACACAGTGCAGCACGAAAGCGGTCAGTGATATATATAACATCGACAACTCTTATATTCTCTTAGCAGTAATTCAACGACTTTCGATAAGTAAAACCATTTCAAGGTCCGCCGTTGTTACTGGTTAGTGAAAGTTAAAATCCCCATATTCACGCAGGCACTGCAATCTCCCGTTACTTGGGCAGGCGAACAGTTTATATATGAACATTTGGCTACTTTATATTATACCTCTTTACGGTGATATCACGGTACGGTGTGTTTTTGCTCTCTAAATAGGTTAGGAGTTTCAGTTGCTAGTTCAGTTCAATTTACCAATCATTTGTTCCTTGAAAGTTTAAGCAGTTCGTTGCGGTGCATAGTTCAATTCGAGATACGCCAGGATCTGATATCTGGACATGTGTCAAGTAATTTAACATTTCTGATTGACAATCTTATGTTCGGATGTCATATGGTTCAGTTATCAACAGAGTGAACAGCGGTTAAACAACCAGTTGACTTATAATCTCATTCTTACTGTGATATACAGTAATATGAGTAAAATGTTCATAAAATGAAGTGTTAACTTTGTACGTAATAACTTGTTCGGTTATTTTACATACAAGGTAAATCCGTGAGCCTGTCTTTACCGTTTATTCAGTTCCTTCGTACGCCTCTCATCGCGAACTGCGCAGCTACGAATTTAACGACTGGGAGCATCGCCGTCGCGCTCGCGCCGCAGTTTTCCCGGGAATCGAGACTTTCCGGGCCTGGAGAGCCGAGAGTTTCCCTCATTCACGATTTCGCAGTGACGACGTCTGCCACGCCAGGAACGTTCACGGGCAACAGGTGCGCGTACTTACTAAAAAAAGAAAAACAAAAATTCACGTATTTAGTACCGCGATTCGGTTGACAGTCCATTTTGGATTTTTAAGATAAAAAAATATTATTTGAGAGAATAAACTTTAATAAATCAAGAATAACAGAATGAGCGTCGACGATATTCTGAATTACAAGCTCAGCGAGGACGAGGATCTTTATGCTCTTTTGGGATGTGACGAATCAGCAACGGTGAGTTTTATTTTCGCAAAGAATCTAATTTTTTCTATTTCAATATACTTTTTCCCTTTTTTTTACAATTTAATTACAGTTTTGCATTATGCGAAGTGCGACAGTCGAATACGGAGAATTCGCGCTCGTTGGCGGAAAGTCAGGTTTCGCGACCGCACTGGAATACCCATGACGCTATTTAAAATTATCATATTTTTCTTATTGCTATTATTAAAGCATCACTTTTAGCTGTCATAGAACTTAGTGTAACGTTCAGTGCTTTAATTCGTGTTCGTTATCTAATGCGCGCTGAACCCATGCGATAAAATGCTTTATCAATTTTTTGTTTAAATTAATTTAAATCACTTGAATCACGATCCGCGGAAAATCATTAATGTTACAGGTCGAGCAGATTACCGCGGAGTACAAGGCATTGGCTCTCCAGTACCATCCTGACAAGAACGAAGGAAACAAGGAAGCTGAAGCAAAGTTTCAGCAATTAAAGGTCTACAACACATTTCCAAAATTCTTCAAATGAGAATCAATCAAAATTCTCTGTATCAATCCATAACATAAAAATATAATCCTCTTGCAGAATGCCAAAGAGATTCTGTGTGATCCAGAAAAAAGGAGTAATTACGACAAATGGAGGCACAGTGGAATTTCAATAAGTTACAAACGATGGCTGGGCATGAAGGAGTCCGTTCATCAGGTATACTAAAAACCCCCCAAAAAGACACATTCCACGTACAAGTAAATAAAAAACCTTAAAATCCATCCATTACAATATTTCAGTCTATGCACTGGAGTTCACCAAAGACCAAGGATCGCATGTTACCCGATCCAACTGGAGGATCACCAGGTCACGTAAGAGGGCAGCCAGCCAATGCTCACAGGAGGGCATCAGAAGGTGGTGCAAATATCCACTACGGTGTCCGTCGCGACGTCAACTGGGAGGCGCAACCTGCCAGTGAGGTGGTGAATAAATTTCGCAATTATGAAATTTAAATCGACCGTCAATACTTCCGACCCCGTTGTCAACGTTGCCAATCATCTGTGTCTACCCGAATGAACCTTGACCTGTCGTTCGAGATCGTCCACTCTCAAGCAGGTACCTGTATAAAAGAGAATCCATTATGAGATACGGGACGATGCTTCGATGTTTTGTGGTTGGACGAGGTGTAACGATTACCTCGTCATGATTAGTAATGGAAACGGGTAAACGTTTCGCTATGATTTTTGAAAAGTACTGGTTGCGTTTAGAGTACACACCGAATTGAAGCTACCCGTAGTGTAATCGCCACGTGAATTCAATGAAAAGTTGGACACGCAACCTAAGGAGAGAGTTAATAGAGAAAATGAGAAAAATAATAATAGGTACATCCGTCAAAGTAAATGTACCCTAATTACGTGGTATAAGATCTGTAAACGTAAAGTACTCTGCGCATCAAGTACCTGGAACATAATATCTACTCAATGGACTATATAGTCCACGGATCAATGTATTAATCTATCATTCCGTCATATCCCTAATAACTTATGTACCTTTTGAGAAAGAGAGTTTCTGAAATGAGAGAGTAATTTCCGGAATGGGCTTTTACCCTTTGTCAGACGCCTACATATATTTGTCCTCCACACCTTATTCCTCGTCGACAATCCAGAGCTCATATTTTCCAAGAGGAGGACACGTGTGAGATGATGTCTCGTCATCTCGTATTTGTATACATATGATATATAAATATAAATATATATATATATATACACACACAGAAAACTCGTACGTAGATACAGAGAAAAATCTGGAAAAATATATACAATACGTGTATAAATATTAAGCAGAAATTACATTTCAAAACTAATCGACGCGTATCCACGTCCGCGTTATAGTTAATATTTTAATATGTACTTACCTCGGTGACTTTGCGAAAATTCGCAATAAAACTTTTTGCCCCGTTTCTCTGATGTATCGTCGTGCGCGTTTATAAAATCCCGAATCCCTTTTGATTCTGGCGGACGGGAATGGATCGTGATGGTCATTTTTTGCTTGGTTTGCCTTTCTGGAAAAAAAATATTGCATTGACGTCATTGTCGTTTAAAAAAAAAAATAATAATAAGAATATGTACAATTGACCGTCCCAAGTGGACAATTGATTTGATAAGTGATATTTACCGTGTTTCACGGTTTTTATCGGTGGAAAAAAGGAAAAAAAAGGAAAAAAAAAGCGATGTTACTAAAGATGTTCACTTCTGAATCTACGAACTGTGATGTAAGCCTTCCCTTCCATGATGATTTTCCAAAATTAATTGTGAGATTCACGACGTGTAGGAAAAGAGTGAATAGAAAAGAAAAGGTGAATGAAAGAAAAAGAACCTGGATAAGAACGTCCGTTCTCAACGATATCTTGCCACGAGACGTTATGTATCTTTTCCACGGGGAAAAAATATGCTCGACAATGATCTTTTAAAAAAATAACTGTGTATAAGGGCAAAATGATATTCTCCCGTGCACGACCTTTTCGTTCTCCTACGACTCCTAGGATACTCGCCACGCGTCGGTCGGTCCACACGATAATATGTATTTAAGTGAATAAATGTGTTAATAAAAATGTATTGTCGTTACCTCTAATTATTCTTGTCGATCCTTGGTTTTCAAAAGGTACCGGAAACATCCTGTTAACAGCTTATGGCAGGATGTTGACTGTGGATCTTGTGACCCGGAAGTAAAAGGATTATTTTATTAGCCGTTCTGGCACTGTGCGATAGGTCACATATATATATTTCTGGTCCGATGATGAACAGAGATTTGCATTTCAATTAATCTGCACAGACACCTTCGTCTACGGGGTACGTGACGAGTCAAACAATGGACCTGTTAATATTGCTTGGATAATAGGTTTGTGTACGCAACGAACGACCGGCAGTATCAGACTATACAGGACCAGACTATACAGTGCTTGAGGATTTTCAATTTTCTAATTCCGAATCAGCGTATATTGAATACCGGTATACGTATGTGTACGCGTATTGTGGGTCAGATATACACTATTCACTTTTTGTCCATCTCTGGGAATTGGAATGAATTATTATCTGATGACTGGTGGCGCTACTCCCATACAAATATAGCCGATTGAGTTATACTTTGTCAGTGACTAAACCAATCGGATTTTTCAAAACGTCCTTCGACAAACGAGAGCAAAGTAAAGCCTCATCGAACTCTAGTTGAATCGTTTTACTTTCCCTAGATCTAAGTATGTGTACGACTGACGTATTTGTATTTGGGAATATTACGCGAGATTGCAATTAATGGATTAATCAAGGAAACAATGTGGAATTTTATTTATTTATACGACTATTTACATTATGAATAATTGAATGTGACAAAGCACGGACTAATTACAGGTTATGTATGATCATATGAATTAAATGTGCAATATCAATGCGTCCAACAGGTTATGTTAGTACAGTTAAGTTCCTGGTTAAAGTCTGTTACGTAATCCGATCAGGTCGAGCAACGTGAAGTCGTAAAGGAACTTTTACGGCTGACTGTTGTAACGTATTTTCTTAACTCGACACCGATAACGAAAATCCGAGAACTAACCTACGTTACCTTTGACCTTCCATCCTTCGTCCATGCATCGACCCACATGTCAGGCGGGCCCCAGCCAATTCTTGTTTCACCGGAAACTGACGAGCTGGTATGACCTGGGACTTGAGGTGGAACAGTCTCAAATCCGCCAAAACGAGAATTCTGACGGAACTTATCGGAAGAGACGGTAGCTTAATGGATCCTGTGGATTTTTGGGGACGCGTAAAATCGAGAAACCCAACCGTAGGTGCTGATCATTGAGGTCACGTAAAATCGGCAAACACAACTGGATACACGAACGGGAGCGAACGATTACGGAAATGCACGGCCGCTTAAGCTGCTAGGTTGAGGTAGAGAAGGTCGGAGGAAGCGTAAGGTAAATAGTGCCGGAAACAGAGAGCAATTGATGGAGAACGTAGCAGAACGAATCAGAGCTACAAAATCGAAATCCGTTCCCCAGTTAATAAATTGGGAGTATTCACCGCAACTGGTTCAGCTGATCCGTGAAGGCCGAGAACTGCATCCAGGGAGCACTCAGGTGGGTACTGCACTACACCTCCGTAACACAAGCAGAAAATCTACAAGATTTTGTGGATATTGTGAGAGTAACACGAGAACTACACAAGCGAGAACTTTTTATTCCGTATAGGAAACCAAGCTAGAAAAACTATCAACAGATAACACGGGAGCGCGAGGTTTCCCGATCGGTGTCCCAAGACAGACTGCTTTGATGATAGTCAAATTCGAAAACTAATTCCAATTGTTCGAGTCCTTATAGCCGATAACTCTTATCCTTTCCTTCGAGTCGTCCCGTTAAATTAAATCAAGAGCGTTCCTTAGCGAATCGGTACGTGACTCACGCTTCTCCAGGGCATCGGGCGACAGCTGGGCACAGCATCCTTAACTCGGGCCAGGGGATTCCTCCCCTGCCCATAACCGTATGAAAACTCTACAGCCCTTCGCCGCTCTTCAGCAGGGCGCCGGTATCTCACCCGAATCTCTGCCGGTCCGTGAAGACGTCTCCGTCGGGTGATCTCTGCCAGGCAACTCGGTACATCGAGGCTATCTCTCCACGACAGATTTGAGCATCTGGACCTCAACTGAACAATAACAAATTTTCCGAGAGCTCTGGCGTAACTGTACCAATCGACCCGAGAGTGTAGCTTCTGATTATGATGGCGACTCGAAGGGAACCAGAAAGCGAGAACTTTATTTTAGTCGGTAGCTGTAGTGGCCTTGTTGTTATGAGTCGAAAAAGCACGTCACCCTGTATAATACGTAAGAACTTAATGAAGAGCCAGGAAATTGAATTCAAGGCTAACTTTATCTCTTCGTCATTTTCTACTTTACGAAGGCTTCACTCTTCTCACTTTGTCATTGGTAGAAATCTACTGTCTCCTGTCTCTCTGATGGCGACGTAATCAAGTCGAGGGTGGGAATTTAACTCTATTGTCAGGTGCTATATTTAGCCCGGGTTTCTCCGTCAGTATCGTGAGGGAACAAGCGAATTCTATCAGAAGTATATAAACGTGGGAGTGCAAAAACGTACGACCACGTTGACCTTTCCCTGCTTTCCTGGATTGACAGGAACGGGTGAAAAGTCAATAACTGAAAGTCCTGCAGTGTCACCAGAGCTCGTCAAAACGGGTACGACTGATATAGCACAGTGCAGTATCGCTGTGAACCAGAATATGGAAATGTTCAATGTTTCGAAATTCCTATTCTTTCAGGGCAATAAAGGCGCAGCGCTCGTTGTATCCGGCAGGTTAATCCAGCCAGCCGTGCCCGCTCGATATTAGCTGAGCTATATGGAGGCTCCAGCTGCTGGTCCATTCCTACAAATGCAAATAGACATTAAACTCTGACCTACATACTTGCATCGAGGCTCTGGACTTTTTACTTTTTCTTTTATTTTTTTTAATAGAGAAAAAATCTCAATTCCAGGTACCTTGTACTCTAAGCGCTTTCTGACAAATATATTTTATTCACAGCTGGGAAAACTTTGCCGAGATAAAATTTAACAAAAAATTTGATCGGTTTTTCTTGGGTATTGGTAACTTAGGGTCGGACCCTCAGGAACCCCTCTCGACGAACCGTAAAAGGTTTCAGACAACGAGGTCGGAGGTACGTCGAATTGGCGCACGTCTTCACTGATCGATCAAGCGATGTTGGCTTAAAGGGGAAAAAGGAATAGTTGTCTATTTAGAGGGTGAAAACTATCGAATGTAAATGGTTGAATTTAAGGAAGGTATTTATATAGAAATTAGATTACGTGCACTAGGTGACAGTATAGCGCTGGCTACAGAGCGAGCAAATCGAACGTTCTAGAAGGTAGTGGCCCCAATTACGTAGGGTTGATGGAGCGAGTCGCCTGGAATGTTTATATTTTGATCAAAGGGTTGGGCGACGAGCTGGGTTGGGCTTGGTTCAAAGCTGTACGGATCGATCCTGTGGATGATGGTGCAGGTGTGGGAGTTTTGTAGAACAGTAGATGTAGCAGACGAAGGAGAGATTGCGACCTATCCCTACCTAGGTCTTCGTATACCCGCTGCATCCCTAAGGGACGCCCACGCCTTACCACCTAGTCATCGATAAATTCTCCACACCCTTACTCCTCGTACTGCGTCAGCTAACCTTATGTGCGCAATTCGCGCAAAGGAAATTTTTGACCTGGAAAATTTACTCCGAATGCGTTTTCATTTTTCCGTGTGCTCGCTGTAGATGTAGATATGTATATGGTTCTAGAATGGTTTTTAACGATTTTATCATTTTGTTTGTTTGATCAAAGAAATGTTTATTCGATTCGTGAAATTTTCTTCCGTTCGATAATGATTCAAAGAGATACATTTCAGGAATTGATTGTTATTTATTCCAATTCAATTCTTGTATACTCGGAGCATGTATCTTGTTTTAGATATGCTGTATGAAGGATACAATTTTATAATGTTAACTTGCTCCTGGAGATGATTTAAGGAATTTTTTCATTTTATGAAAGGCATTTTCTCGTGTTAATTGCTTTTCTTAATACTTAAAAAAATAAACGCACGTAGTCTCGGCGGATTTAAATTATTATTTGATTTAAAGGTAAAAGCCTTTACTTGGAATTATTCCGTTTCTGATTACAGCTGGGGAGTATTGATTATTTACTTCTGCTCCTTCATAAAAAATGCTTGTTCTGTGATATTACAACGTTGAAAATTATGTAAAAAAAAGAATTTAAAGTGCTAAATCCCTTCGTTGTGCAAGGATTATACTGCGCGTCACGAATTTCTATGAATATTCAAATACGTTAGGAAACATGATATACGTATATGTAGGGTGCTAAACTAAATTTAACGTGGACGAGATAGTATTTCTAGAATCGATGAAACAGTAATCAATAACTGAAAGATTCAAAAATAATGATAGATATTCTCATGAATTGCAAAGAATTTCCACGCATTGTAGATGCAGAAAGTTATGCAAAATTTTGTTGGCATTTTTGGCATTTATCTGTTGATTGAGTTGTCTAGGATTCTCATAGAATTCCTGAAAAATGTCGAGTGCTATTGATTATACATATTCTTTACCATAGGAGAAACCAGACGACGCTGAGGATGAAGAAGAGCATTCGAAGACAAACGATTAGATGGACTTTTGGGAAGGTAATATGCTAATGTTACTATTTCAAAAAGCCCTTGCCGACTGTTGGTTATAGAACAAGCAGTATGCATAGAAGTTACCGGTAAGTAAACATATTTCGGTATTCGTGAATTTTTCAAAAATGAAGGTAACAAGAGACAAGGTAGATAAACAATCCATCTCTTCCGTTAACACTGACTTAAATTATGCAGGTAAAACAGTTCAGTTCATTTCCGTCATCTACAGAGTTTTTATCTAGAATTGATAAAAAAATGGTAAACTTTTTTAAATATAACAAAACAATACATGCATTTCAGAAGACAGAAAATGAAAATACGCTGCAGCATTTTTGGTGTTCCTACTGCTATAATCATACGAAGTACACAGTTTTTGTGTGAAAAACTTAAATAAATGAACAGCAGAATAGCCAAGTAATATGGAATACCGAATAGCGAGAAATAGCTGTGTTCTGTTTTGAAACAGGAATATTAATTATTTAGTTTCATGTGGTACACATAGTCTGTGACCTCAAACTCATGCTGGCGCAACTGACTGTACTCGGATAACGTTATCAATTCTTAATGATTACCCACTCCCCCTTTTATACCACTGTATTGAACCATAGGAATTGTAACTTTAGCCAAGAATCCAGAATGTTGCGAACTGGATAAATGTTTAAGAAGTTGTTTACTTACCTATACGAAGAGGAAGGTAAAGGTACAATGTACAAGGTATCATCAGAAATACATTTGCAAAGGCTAAATATTGGATCGAAGAGAGATTTAAAAAATGACTTAATGTCAAAACACGTTTATTAACCGACAGTATATACTAGGACGAAGTAACAAGGTGATTACGAGAGTAATTAAAAATTAACATTGCCTATTAAATACTTACAATGATTTCATGTACGTTATTTACGCGATTATGTGATTGAACAAGTTTCGATCGCAATTGTCGTCACGACCCCCTACGAAACTCTCTAAGAATAAAATACTCGATAACGCGAGTAGCGCTGATAACAATAAGTTGTAACAACGTCCTGGAATATTATAAATATTTATCCCATGATCCACTCGCGTCTCGCTGATTGGTCATCGTATAACCGACTATCAAGAAAATGGTAGAAGACTTTATAAATGTAAGAAGATAGAGAGATAAAGAAAATCCTGTGTGAATGTCACTAAGTGAGACTGCTTAATTGAATTATCAGGGACGCGAGTAAATGCCCACTCATGATAATCGTATAATAATTTTGGCATAGCTAATGCGAAAAATATACAATGATAAAAAGAATCACTGTAGTCGCCATTTTAAAGTATCTCGAACCGTGTCATGATTAAATGCTAGATCGTGACCGGTTGACGCAATTTAATGATCCATAATACGTAAAGATAGGATGGTACATTATATGAGCGCATACGGAGTATTTCGCTTAATTCTTAATTCGCGTATTGTCTAAGAGTCTTGTATAAAAAGGGGCTCTTGTTTCTAAAGAATTTTACAAAATCATACAGCCCATCGAGTGTGTCGCCAAGCACAACGATGTGGAATGGTCGCGAAGATTCGCGAATGGAAGTTGCATTTCTTTTTTTTTCTTTTCACTCCCCTTTTCTAGTCACTCTCAAAGATTGCACATATCACGTCGGCAAAAACCATCTAACGTTTATTTCTTCTTTGTTGGCTTCACCTCCATTTATTCTCCATTACTCTTTACTTCTTCCCTTCCCATTTCTCTTTAAAACTCTACAACGACCTTCCTCATAATCACTAGCAATATCAATTCGTCGAGTATTCCCTTGGCAGTTCGACGGTCAGTTCTTGCAATCTGATTGAGCATAACTATGTCCACGCGAAAGTGCATGTATTCGTTTAAATCCAAGTCCCAGTATGATGAATTCCCTACGATATCCTCATTAGGGACCGATGGATGTGATAGATTTAATATCGGCCGTCATCGGTATCTGTAGATTGGTTTTCCAGAGTGCAAGGTCTTAAGAATTCTTGACCCCTCTCGTGCAACCATTTGTTAGCCACTAAAAAGAAGTTGGCAATTAATGTAATGTGATACCATTAAAAATGCCGGCTATAAAAACAGGTCATAACTTACCCCACTTAGAACCCGTGAGTACCGGACATGCTGCATGTCTAGTTTTATAGTCACCCTCTCCGTTTGGCTTGAGATTATACCAGAACGCAGCACTACCCTTCTTTGGCCATAGGGAAATATTAATTGCTGTAAATACAGTACCGCCACCCTGTTCCACGTCGCTCATCTATAAAATTTTATATAAAATTCAAAGGATTATTTAGTTGGTACACATAACTGTAGAAACGAAGGGTTTCATTTTACGTAGTTGGCAAAAACTCACGTAGTAGAGAACTGTAGCTATGCGATTTCCCGTACCGAGACTCTTGAAAGCATTGGCTTCCTCTCTCTGGGAATTAACAGATGATTAGAACAATAGAAATTCTAGCAAACGTGAATAAGCAGCTTATTAGGATAACAAGGCGCTTCTTACTCGTGCAAAATCAAAATGAGGTTCGTAGTGACCGCCTATTCCATAATTGACTACTTGTAATTCCTCTGCAGTATCCACTGTCATACTTGTCATGTGCTCAACCCTTCTACTGACAGCTTCCACGTACTTGTGCTCATGCTCCTGAAGCCAGGCGCTCTTGCTTATTCTATAGTTTGCTATCTCGAGCTCGCCAGTTTTGTAATTCTGCACTGTGGCACGCTTAAACTGAAACATCATCCAGACAGATTAGAAATGAAGTTTACAAATGGATATATCTATACAACGATAATGATAATACTGAAGAAATGCCACTAACCCTTGGCTGAGCTAATCTCTTGATAACTTCAATCTCATCGTCGTGTATGACGTCGTGATAAATGACTATTCTAGGATCATGATAAGCTTCCTCTTCCTTAAACGGAGCAATCTTCAGAAACGGTATACCACGGTCCACGTAGCGACACTTAAGATTTCGCTGTACTTCCGGGGAAAGTGATAGTTCACCCCTACAAAGCATCTCGTATCTCTCCCGCTCCGTCATTTCCGCCCAGCTTTTGATCTTCTTCTCGGCAACAGTAAACTGCTGTGGAAAAATAATATTGAATATTTCCATACAAACGTTCCAGGAAAGATTCAAATATTTCCTTGATCGTCAAAAATATATCCTTACCTGATCTTTAATGGCAGGAACGTCGTCGCGTCCATCTTCCCCCCGTTTCCTCCTGGTCTGACTAGACTTCTTCTGAATTTCTTCTTGGTAGTAAGCGCGGTTACCCAGTGCGCGCTGATGTGTTGGTACCAGCTCCAATAACTCGTTTGTCATACTAAGAGCCCGCGCAACGTTACCTGAAGGAAATGAAATAAGAAACCGGATGATCTTACAGCTCTGGGAGAAGATTTGCTCCAACTTGAAAATACATTTGTAAGTTTGCGGCGTCGGCAAGAGAAGCCCCCCCATGCTGCAACGAGCTGCTGCCAGCCGTGCTGCAACGCGTGAAAGATTTAGTCTGTAATCTATAATGCATCCGCGTTGCAGCTACCAGCCAGCAACTTCCAGAGTTTTCATCCACCCTCTCAGCTAACCCAGGATGATCGAGCCACCCCTGGAGGACTCAAGTGCGCATGGAATAAAAAAGTTTGCGACTAGGGGGATGTTCTGAAGATCGACGAGCTATGCGCGAGACATCTTCAGAGCAAGTAAAACTTCCTGGGGTGGGCTCTGCGAATCACCCTGACCACTCCACTGTTCAGAACTGTCGCGACTGTCCCAGAATTTGCATCGGGTGGTGGTTATGCCGTTCGATATTCACTGTTGTACCAACCCTGCATGTAAGTCGAGAACGCTAGATACTCCAGGATGTCCGGCTTGGTCGTGGTCGTTCTGTTTTGCTCTTCCTGAAGACGATCCATGGCTTCCTGCATCCAAAGCACTGTATGATAGTAGTCGCCATTGTTGTAAGACTGTCGACCAAGCTCGAAACAGTCCCCAGCTAAAAGTAAAAGAAACAAAAAGTGTTGAAAACTGTTGACACGACGTTTTGCAGGGACACTGGACAACGTGCAACTGGTCACATCCACTCCGTAGGTAGACTCAAGAAAATTACGGTACGGAAGTGTCGTCCTATTTTCAACTTTAAAGAGCCATATATCTCAGCCGACTTTTATATAGATATATTTACAGAAATTGAATTGCATATCATATTTCGCAGGTGACACTTATGAAAACTGCACAGCAATATTTACGAACTGAATTAAAAGCTGGAGTCAAAAAATTCACCAGGTCAAAGACCGGATACGACGTAGCTTACAAGAGTCGGCGAGTTCATTAATTAAGGGTAACTATGAAAAGAAAAAATATGAATGGATAAAAAAAAGGGCAAACAAAAAATAAAAGTAACGCGGTAGGAAACATGACAGGGGATGCATGGCAATTTGAAATTTGCAATTAGGGAAGACCTAATTGGGACATAAATATATATCTAAAGATATCTCCCGTATTGTATTTAGCGTGCGTCGCGATATGCAATATTAAATTAAAGCCATTTAAAAGCAAAGAACTAAAAGCTACCACCAGAAGTATCTCTTCAGCAAACCTTGGGGGTGGTTATCAGCTAGAAAAATTCGCACAGCTGAATAAATAATATCCACCTAGAGGCAAACGCATATTGGATTTGTCGTAAAGTTGCGCGAACTGTCGCACGTAAATATACCCGCCGTCGATAAGCTAGATATCGGTACACAGTACCAATCTACATTATATTATTATAGCACATCCACACATCCAAATATACAAACCAGAGAGTCCTGTGCTGTATTGAACTCCATTGAGTACACCCCTGGCTACTTGGGCAGTTTCCAATTTGTAGGTATCCTGAAGCCTCATGAGAGCTACCGCGGCACCATTGAGATCCTCGTCAGTGGGGAACTTCAGGTCGCCTCTCGAGCTGGTAATGTTCGCCACAAAGGATTTTCCTACATCCTGTGTTATCAACTCTTCGATGCGTTTCCAATCAGTAGTCAAACGTTTCACCAGCAAATAGGCATTTATCGGATTTGAGAGGTATTGTTGAATATTGCGAGAAGCCTCCTTATGTTCCGTAGCGTAATCTTCCACGTTTCTGTAACAAGCATAAACATTCAAATAGGTATATGTACATAAAGTGTATAGAAGCACGCGAGCGTGATTTGATTCTACGATATTAACTCTTGACTGTTACTGAATGTTCTTAGCTTGTTTGCTTAGGTGCTACGGAGCGGCATATAGCCATTGTATTACAAGTTGTAATGTTGGTACACGTAAACCGGCAATCGTATACCGGATGAACCGTTGACAGAAGTTAGCTGCCCCATAACACTCCTCTCTGTTATTCGCAGGCGTGCCGCAAGACCACGCAGGATGCGTTCCGGAAACTCATTTTGAGACAAAGGAGCAGCACGACGACCCCACGTAATCTTAGCAGGGTAATGGCGGCGGTTCGTTTAATTTCGCTGAGTGTGCTCAAAAGGCAACGTGTCGCTGCACGACCTATGAATGGTGGGAGGTGAAAAGACGTTCCGTACAAGAAGGCGAAAGAACGTGTAATTTCATAAGTCTTCGCTTAAGAAAAAAAAAAGGGCGGTAAGAAAGATTGACGTGCAAAAGCGTTCAAATTTCTTTGATTTGTTACCCCACACTTGTTACGAGGTAAGCGCGATAGTCCTTTGCTCTGTTTTGAAGGTTAGAACGCATTTGAAAGTTCTAACGGAAACTTCAAGGAGTTACGGCGGTGATCATTTAAGTTTAACAATGGAATTCAATTTTCTCTTTTATCAGTTATGAAGTCCCTGTTGGTTTGTGAAAAAACTAAATTGAAAGACCCACAGGCGAAGTCAGGAGAACGGTCTTCGATATGAAATTGTCGTTTCCATCGCGATTCTCTTTATTCCCAAGTGAGGGTCTCTAAAATGACGTAATATGTGAAAACAAAGCGATGCTATTTCTCGTGGGAGATTGAACTGTACGACTCGCTGATTGCAGAATGGTTTTGTATCCTTAAGGTAAACCGGGTAAGATAAAGAATTTTTTAAAATGCATGTATCATTTAAAGAGGGAGAGCTATCCTTGAAATTATCATTTTATTCCAAGAGAGATTATTCGACTTCTCGAACGTTACGTCATGCCAGAGGAAAAACGTTTCGCCTATTTAATCTTAGACAAGTGGCTAATCGCATCCAGGGAGAACGCTAGTGAATGAAATTAGCCAACCTCATACAAGAAAGATACAAGATAAGAGCAATAATGAATTCTATTGTACGTAGCAAAATCGAGTCACTGGCTAAATTGGGATATGATCCAGTAATTCAATTAGGATGAAATGGTCTCGAATAACGTAGAATTGCACTTGTCCTCCTGAACTGTGAAAATTTATCGATTTTACCTGGAAGGCTAATTTTACATATCTCTATCTCTGGAGATTTAAAAACAAAATGGTGGCATGCACCAATTCGTCAAGTCTGACTGCTGAATTATTGGAATTTCCTAGATTCTATGTCTATATGTATATATACATTTTTACACTATATATCGTATATTTTATTCTACGAGGTAGAAATGTTTCCCTATTCCAACTGGATCCCCTTCGTCACGTTTCCAATTTCGCGCTACACGCGATTCGTAAGTAGATATAAACTTTGCCGGGTGATACCGTGTTTCTCATTGTTCCCGATAGGAGGCGACAATGGCTACTCCATCGTCGACGCCTTCGGTTCTTATCTCCTGTGTAAATCGCGTGCCTTTTGTTGAGTATCCTAGTATCCCGCGGAATTTTGCTTATAATATTATATATTTTATATTTCGTATATAATACAATATATGCATTATTAAAAGTCACGTGGAACATTATTATAATGATGCCATAGATCTGAAATTTTGAAAGCAAAATTATCAGAATAAAATATCGGTGAGAAATGATTATTCGAAAGAGCTTTATTGTAGGACCCAAAAAAGATGGAACTTTCTTTCTATTCTCTGGAGAGATTGGTTATATAGAGAGATATATCCCAATAACAATTGGTACGATAGGACAGCCTCGTTCGTTTGACCTGCCAATTTTATTTATGGGACCCGCGTGGGGTCTATCGACAACCAACGCATATCCAGAATATCCCTACGTCTTCGTATACGGTATATAAAGAAGGAATGATAGGACCAGATCAGAGACTCTATGGTCATTTGTCAATTTGGTAGGTGAGATGCATTCATGTATCACTGGCATACAATCCCATCATTGATCTGGTTCCAGAAGGATGCAGAGAGAAAAAGAACAGAGTGTTTTATGGTAATCGTATTCACACAGACTAATAGAAATTCGTCGGAATCCTCATGGGATGGTTTGATATTAACCAGGAAGCTAGGATGTTCCTGACTTCGTCTGATTGTTTCTATTCTTCTTTTTTCAAAAAAGGTCGTAAGCCTATATGAATGGAAGCTGCATACGATTTAAAAGTCAAGGATCATTAAGAAAATTCTCATGTATGAAAGAATCGTCGACAGAAAACATGGTGCTTAACTATACATATGTAAACCGGGGTTATCTAATTTCTGGGATTTGTTCCTCTCAACGAGTCCCTTCTACAATACGAAAATCGTATAGCATCCACTAGTAAAACAACAATAGCTATTCGTATAGATTCTTTCAAGTATGCGTATGCAGTGAAAGAGCGAGTTTTGTACTTGCTCTAATTAAAATCCGACGACGTAGCAGGAATGTAGAAAACCAGCTGGGACAGGGTTAACAAGAATTCGTTATTGGAAAAACTGCCGTTATCGTTCTCTCTCCCTGTTTCTTCTTTTATTTTCTTTATCACCCTGTATCCCCACTGGGATATGGCGCGGTCATTTTAATCAAGCCTCTCGCACCATACACCCTCAAAATATCCATATGATTTGAAATGAGTATGGGAATTCTTGAATGATATCGTAGAAACTGTGCTGCAAAAAATATAGTTTTGTGCAAAAAAACATAAATGGACTCGATGAGTAGCGTGCTTTTGCTTCTCTTATATATCAACGTAACACGAAATGAAATCGTTGGATTGTTAGGAGAAATAATAATATCCAGAGGGATTTATATGTAATTTTCGACAGTCATTCCTTGCGCTTACTATCGGCCGTCACGAAATTCGTTATAGGTATACAGCACGGTATGCTTGTGGTGAAAGAGTGCGCCACTGTCGCTAGAAGCTAGAGCATCCGTATTGCGCATGATCCGTATGTGGAATCTTACATGGCGCCCTCTCCCGCATAATGTACAGTTGTCGGCCGTGTAGCGTGCGAGTAGTTGTTTTGAAAACAGTGCGTCCGACGATTGAATTTGAAAAAAAAGTTGATATGCAATGAGCTAATGGTTAAATGGAAGAAAGACTGCGAGGAGTACGTAAAGAGCGTGGGGATTTTGTGTAGATTAGGCTTCTAATGGTGATGGGTGTGGTAGTCTCACAATGACCGAGTCGATGACCAGGAACAATACCTCAGTGAACGTTGAGAGTAACGCACGAGTTGGAATTTTCTTTCCGAATTTTGCGAAAACCGTGTGGGAGAAGTGGGTCAGAGCGAAGGATCCTAGTACCGTGGTAGGGGAGACGCTGACCAATGTTATTATCCGACCAGATACGAAATTGAATCTTCGGATATGTGCTCAGCAAGCAGAGCATGTGTGGACTTTTGAGATCCTGACTGTTGGTAAGCCTCTCCAGAATGTAGCTTTAACGCTGGATGGGCACCGCGAAAACTTTGAATTGAAATCTGTATCTACCAACAAGGAACACATAGGTTTCTGCAATAGGCAGGAATGGTACGACCCACCTACATCAGTGGTAACGCAAGCTATAAAATCTGCTAAGTATGCTACAAGTCTCAGTAATGCAACTCACTATATTGTAAAGGTCGGTTTCGCTGCTCAGCATTATGGTACTTTTCGACAAGGTATCCTCTTTGGATTTGAAAATAGTCATGTTGTACGTAAGAATATCTGTGTGGATTGTGTTCCCACGCATGATATAGCCAGGTTGAATGCGGCCAGTGAGTATGTTCTTGGACAAAATCCAACACGATGGACCTTAGAAAATCATGTGATACATCCCTTTGAATCTCCTTTTGTTCCTGCTAAAGATCCCAGAGAAGAATATCTTGCCAACATCTATCCTTATCCCAACAAGAGTAACTTTTTCTTGACCCATGCAACTCTTACTGAAAATGGTCTCGCACCAAATAACTACCGAGGTCGTCTACATGAGTTGGTTTCTGTCGAAGAATTGGCTAGGCACGAACAGGTTACAAGGTACAACGAGGTTGCACAGCTACGTCTTTCCTCATACTATATCATGTCACCGGATACTGTCAGCGCATCCACTGCCAAATATGCCTCACCTGGGGAGCTCTTTGCACAGGTGCGTTTTCCTCGCGCTACAGAATTTATTTTCTTGCTGTACATCCAAAAATTTCATCAAGGGTGGCTTTGCCTATAGGCAGGACGTGTATGGGCAAAGTCATGCCATCTGATTTTGTGTTCCTCTAACAATCGGACAATCCGTCGACAGAAGGATAAGCTGCCGACTGGATCACGTCCGTAGGAACATTCATTTGATCACAAATCTTTGTACAGCTTCCCCTGGGTCGTGATTTGTCAGAAGATACAAAAAGCGGCAGACTACTACTACGAGGTTGCAACAGCGTCCTCATAAAGCCGCTGAAGAAAGTACGAACACAGCAGCACGATATAGAATTGCCTGAAGTCGCGTTCGAGGCTCACGTTGAAGACAAATGTAACCGAACCATCTACGTGAGATTGTCCAAGCTGTGCGTGGAATATCTTCATCTGGAGGTCGACACGAATTTCAATGCCCAAGTTCAATTCGTCTTGAACAGATTGCCATTCTGTGAATGGCACAGGGCGATAGATTGTCTACCGGATACCAGTTTGGTCTTCCCGGATATATCATTAAACGTCCAGGTACCTTGGTCGCCCTCACAATATTGGAATACCGATCTAGACCAAAAATTAAATCCTAAACAACGCGAAGCCATCATGATAATGGTAGCTCCCCCTGAAATCATAATACCGCCAGTCCTTCTACTGGGTCCATTTGGTACCGGGAAGACATTTACAATCGCACAGGGTCTGCGGGTGGTTCTACAGGAGAACAGAAACAGCAAGATTTTACTTTGTACCCAGAGTAATAGCGCCGCAGATCTCTACGTCAAAGATTTCTTTGACAGTTGGTACAAATCTAGCATGAATCCGAGATTGAAGCCTTTAAGAATTTATTTCAAAGGTCGTGCGCGAAACACGGTACGCCATCATAAATCCTCATGTAAATCCTGCCTAAACTTCTTTGATTACTCCAATAAAAGTCCTTTATGTGGTTCAGGTTCATCCCATCGTACGAGATTATTGTCTTACGGATCAAAACGCCCGGTTTCGCGATCCAAACAAGGCGGACATACTCGAACACGGATTGATCATCACTACCTTGGCTACATCCAGCTGCCTCACATCCCTGACCGTCGAATTTACTCACATAGTCATCGACGAGGCAGCCCAGGCTCTAGAGTGCGAGGCTCTCACCGCCCTGGCATTAGCTACTAAAAAAACTCGCCTTGTTCTCGCTGGTGACCAGATGCAATTGACACCGGAAGTCTACAGTGACCTGGCCAATGAGCGGGGTCTAGGTCTAAGCCTCCTGGAGAGAATCCACAACACCTACCCACCGGCGCATCCATGCAAAATACTTCTCTGTCAAAATTATCGTGCCCACAGCAGTATAGTTCGCCTAACCTCAGATCTCTTTTATTCCGGCGCGATAGAGGCCAGCAGTAATCTAGAGGCTCATCCCGTGCTCAACCCTCAAACATTCTATGCAGTACACGGCCAGGAGATACAGGTATCTCAAAGCATAATAAAATCATCAATCACTCAACAGAAAATATAAATATTCACAGCCTTCGTGATTTTCTAATTAAATAATCTACCCAGGATTGATTATGTGTACACAGGACCTACAGTCAACTGGATTTTACAACGACGCGGAAACATTCGAGGTGGGCGACCGAGTGGCGGAGCTGAAAAAGTTCTGGCCCGTCGAACAATGGGGACCTTATGGAGAAGGTTCAATAGGCGTCCTGGCGCATTACGCGGAACAAGTTCTCAGGATCCGTAACGAGCTGCGTAAAAGAAGACTATTCGACGTGTCCGTGGAGAGGGTCCTGAATGTCCAGGGTAAGCAATTCACGGCGGTTTTCATAAGCACAGTTCGCACGAGGAATTGCTGTAGATTCTCTGCGGATCGTAATATAAGTGACTATGGGTTCCTGACAAATCCACGTCTCTTGAATACCGCCATAACCCGAGCGAAGTGCCTCGTGGCCGTCGTCGGTGATCCCGTGGCTTTGCTGACGACGGGTTCCTGTCAGTTATTGTGGAAGAAATTCTTTGAGACAGCCACTATGCACGGTGTTGATTATCGCACTCTTAAACAGTACCTGAACACTATACCGGAACAACCACCAGTGATACCCCTGAATCCACTCGCTGAGGAGTTCATACCCAGGAATCCGCAGCCTCCATTCAGAATAGAGTATATATCCATGCCGGTTCTCTATCCCGTGATCTATTGCGACCCAAACGACTCCAATATCGTGCAGGGTCTGTATGGTCCTGAGCTGGGCCAGAATCAGGAGGAGAAGCCAAAGAAAACTACAAGACCGAATAAATTTTCACAGAGATAAGAACGAGGTGATACATATATTTTAAGTTTGAAGGTTGCACGAAGTCGTGCCTATCTTCCGAGCATTTAATCTTTCGATTATGAGATTCACAACTTTATACGTAACTTGAGCGCATTTTTTCTTTGTCGCGAATAGTAATTTAGTATGCTAATAGTAGGGGAAGAGAGAGAAAATAAAATGAAAAACAACAAAAAAAATGCTTAAAACCGAACAAATGTTCAAAAGTAGGGGTAGCAATTAGATTGTTCATGTAACTTACGGCAGTAGCAGGCATCGAGAAAACGAAAACCAAAAAAAAAATAGATAAACCAGAGGAAAAACAAAAAAAAATAAAAATATGGTGCATCGACCGGGAAAAACTTTAATCATATATTTTAACTGTATATTTCGTGTGACCGAGTCGTAATCTCTGGATGTGTGTATGTATGAAATCCTCATCTCTCTATCAAACAGTTGAGTGAAAAAAATAAAAATGTAAAAGACAGAGAGAGAGAGAGAGAGGTACATGCGGACAATTCAAAAAATTATATCACCCGTCTACCGTCCACGCTTGGGCAAATAAATAAAATGTGAATGACCGAACTTAAGAAAAGCGAAAATTGGTTACAAAAAAAGAGAGAAAAGTACAACAAAAAAACGATTAAAAAAAGTATATGAAATGGAAATAGGGAAATATAGAAGGGAACATAAGCGACACGAGTATCGTTAATCGCCTAAATGTTAGCCGTTATTTTTCTAATTAAGACCCTGTACATACCTGTATATACTGTTTGTTTGTAAATACGAATAAGATACAGAAAAACGTAGAACGAAATAATTGTATAAATTTTCATTAACCCAACACCATTCCGCTTCCTAATTATTATTCATCCCAATAGATAAGAAATATAATTAAATTCTCAACGTACCTCCTCAGCGTGGCCAGACGCTTCTCCTGGGCGTGAATGTATCCATGAAGTGTGTCTATGAGTACCGATTCGGTTTCCAAAAGTTCCTCCATGTCAGCAAGCGCCGTATACAGTTCAGCATCGCCTCCATGAAGAAGGCCCATCAGCAGGATGACCATCGTCGTCGCTATCCCGTTCATCCTGATACTTGTAACGACGTTCGAGTCGACTAGCCAGATGCTGCTGCAATAGAAAAGAAACACAAAGCGTCAAGCTGAGGCAATTTCGCGTAAGGACAATCCTGCGCTCTTCATAGAAAATAATAGAAAGGATCGCAACGATCGTTTCCACTCGTCTACTCGATACACTGAGTACCTGCTACAGTAAGATACCAGGATAGAATGCTAAGCTCTAGGTAGATAGGTAGGTAAGCTACGTAGGTAGGTAGGTACGTGTCCTCTCAAATAAATGAAATTCTTTTGAAACTTTCCGTACGCTTTTAGATTCCGCAGTGTCCGCGCCACAGAGAACGCTACTCCAAAGCTTATACACACATATACCAGAGCCCGAACTTTCCTGCAACTACCAAAAGAATTTACGGTAAAGTGATATAAAAAATTCCTTCGTTTTTTTATTTTTCAAAGAGAATCTGACGTGTTTTTTTTAAATATACTTCTCTTTGACACCAAAGGCCACAACTTGAATCTGATTTAATGAGATATTCCCTACGATCGACCAAAAAATGTTGGAAAGTTCCGAAAAACAACAGCGAATACTCATTATTCTGATTTCCATTGTCATTCAAACTTTTTAGTAGTCATCGAACGCAACGTACCGTAGACGAAGATGATTTATGCCGTAACTACGAATGGTAACTGGGTATACTTTGTAACACAGAGTAAACCGCAGCTGGAAAATGGAAATCGTGATGGGTTGAACGGAAGGTAACAAAAAAAAGAGAGAAAGAAAGAGAAAAAAGATGATGAAAGAAGGTGAAGAGTGGACGGGGAGAAGGGAGCAGGAAAACAGTGACTTTGCGAAAAGTTGTGAAAGCGGCGTTAATTAAGCGTCACTTTAAAGAATTGAGTTGCAGCCGTTGAAGAGGACGCTTCGCGGTACTCTTAAGCACACCAGAAACGTGGTTTCTATGAGGCTATGAGTAGGACGACAACAACGGCGTATGATGAGGATTACGACCGCAACTGGAATACGAGCACGAAGTGGATGAGGTTTGCAAGTGCAAAGAGTAAAACGAGTTGATTCTTCGTAACCGTAACAGTTTACCCACTTTCAACCATTTTATTCGTTTTATCGCACCGACGCGCTGCCGTCGCGACGTCTTGCCACCTATACGTGCCATAACTCAAAAACCATTTACGATACGCGCTTCAAATGACAGTCTTGATATCGAATTCCCTTTTATGAGATTCATCAGTATGCTTCTTACGTAAATAGATTTGTGTTCGGGATAAAAATTATTTTCTAATGAGTTTACACACATAACCTCAATCCGTTCGTGTTCTGTTACACGCTAATCTAAAGAAGATGGTTAAACAGCAGTTGGTTAAATATTTCATAGAATTCTAAAGTAAGCATCACCGAAAAGGATTCTTTGCTGTGCTCACTTGATCCTTTCATCTCCCTAGCGGTTTCCCGAACATCGCACTGACTCTAAGAGAGGAAGCAGTATCATTAACGGAAGTACCTATCTTATTAATTCGTTGAAGGAAAGTCCCAGGAGATTACGGCCACGATAAATTGCGGCATGATAAAAATTATATTCTCAGAGGTCCCGCCGAAGTATCTCGAAAAGGACCGAAGGATCTCATTTGAATGCCTTGAAATGCTGTTAGCGGAAAGAGTTTATAAATAATCCCATAGATGGCTCCCAAAGCGACATCAGTTTTCCATAGCGTATCCAATCTGCGATCAAACTCGAAATAGACCCCGGAGGCGGTTTCTGGTTATCAAGTACGAAGGGTGACCGAGCGATATTATCGGAAATGTATAGAATCAAAATTGGATAACTATTGCTACCAAGGATGGTAAGGTAAAATGCACGATACAGTAACCCCAGAAAGTTTTCTATCTTCAATGAATTTCGTATCAGCTCTCATCGCCGTAGAGGTTATGTTTGCTGTACGAAAATTTGGCATTCTCGTCACGGCCGTCATTCTAGGTTTACCCGCACGCATCGTCGCTCGTCGTGACGAGAATTTATTCGGTATTACGCGCACGTAGGCGTCACGAGACATATAGAGAGACAGAGCGGAGGATGCGAACTGTTCTAGCTACCCGAGACGGTAAAATCTGAAATCAAGTAAACCCCCAAAATTCCAGCCTCCGTCTTGAAATTTCAAAGGATGAAAGAAGTTTTTTTAGGTTTGGAACGTGTTCCGTGGAAAAATGTCAAATTCAAGATGTTTCGAAAAACTCGACTCTCGTGTACTGTGTCGCTTGTACGGATGTACGAGTATATGTATATTGCCTTCTCTCTTTTGCACGTGACACCCATAGACTGGATATCAGTGAAAAATTTGTAAAAGGAATTAAAATGACGGAAACGAGTGAACTTTCAGAATGCCATTGAAAAATTTATGGCAATTGTCATGGCCGTTGGTGAGAAAATTGGGGTGACGTGGGGAATTAGTAGAGTAAGGGAGAGGAACTTGAACTAGACAATAACATTTCTGTAGGGTAACTGGACAGTCGATTTAGCGGTCATAGAGGGTTCGCTATTGGTTTTGTGTCAGCGACAGGCGACCGAAGAGACACGCGCAAATAGAAACGAGGCCCTTTTGAGCTGCTGGCAAAGGCGCGGCCAAACGATAATCGTTGACCAGAGAAATGCTTCAACGGCGTTCATATTGATCCGTACTTTCGCACTGTGCAAGTGCGTGAGTCCTCATTCAGCGACGATAAAAGGCATCAATGACGAACGATAAGGTCGATGAATGAGTTGTGGTTAAATCACGAAGTGTCATCGTGACGGGTTATACAGAGGAGGATACGATAACAACGATATCTAAATGATATAAAGGAATCTATAATAAACGGACAGAAGCGTTCTAGAGGATATTTAGAGCCAAGTGGAGACACAAGCTCACAGTAAGTATGATTAAGCGACCTTATGCTCGTCCGCAGTGCAGTGGTGGTTTCTGCACATGCAGAAGCTTAAGGGTAGTAGGTAACCAACCAACCAACCAATCCTAGCCAGCCTAGCTATCTAGATAGGTACCACCAGGATTGTGCCAGAATGACAAGGGGTAAGGACGACCGAGAGGACAGAGGATGGATAGAGGTCCCAACCTGAGTCTTGGTTTTCAGGAAGCAGAGGTACCACGGAATTTGTATGCACCCCGACTTGCGCTACGTGCGCGTAATGCTAGGTGTACGCCGACCTGGAAGGATGAACGTTCTACCCTATTATCGGATCAGAATGACTCGACGGAGCTGCGCTTCTTTCCTGGAGTATCAAGCGAGCCGGAAGTAAGGTGCTGCGACGTCGTCTTCGCGGTCTCTGGTAGGAAACACTGGATTTTGGTAGACCTCCAAGGACTTGCAAGATGGCAATTACGATTTGGCGGAGAATAACTGCGACGAGAGCGGTTGGACCAGGGTGGATGGAGAGAAAATAACCAGTTAAATGGATGACGGGTGCTGAGGTTGTATCTCGTGTGTGGCGTGAGACACGTGCCTCTTCTTCAGGAGTACGTACTCAAAGTGCTTGATATACATGTGAAAGATGGGATTTTTTTTCAAGGACCCTGGAGACAATTTTAGCCTAAGACTGGAACTCTAGACAGTTCAGGACGTAAAAGGGAGCTGAAGTTTGCCGAGTGAATTCCGAATTGAGTGCTTGTCGCCGAGTCGTGCACGCATCGCTTCCGGAATGCATTAGTGTCGCTTCGAGCGTCAAGATAGAGACGCTACCCTGGGATTGCCAAAGCGTCTGGACGTCTCCGTCTTTGCTTCGCTCTCTGGTTTCTTCATCCTGTCCCGCCTTCCTTACATCATTTCATTTATTTATCCACTTTCTGCCTCTCTCAAGGTGGATATCTCCGGCAGGATATAGAGTTCCAGGTAACACGGAGTCAAGACGTCGGTGCCGAAGACGGCTTTCTACAGAAGATCAAGATGCACCGAAGAGTGCTCGCAACCCTGTACCTTTAATTTGAAAAAAAAAGAAGCAAGTGAAAGCATGCCGCTCTAACCGGAAGCACTTAACCGCCTAAGCTTGTCCCCGGGTTAAACGTAAGTAACATGAAGGAGCGGAGAACATGGAATCAGATAAGAGTGCACAGAACGTGAAAAAGGATGGTAACGATGAAAAGAGCAAAGTTCCACGATCCTCCTTTTTCTCGAGTTTTTCGACAAAACGAACAATTAGAAGTGGAATCCCATCGTCCTATATTTCCGGATATCGTAAGAAGTCGACGTGAAACACCCATAAAGGCGAATTAGCGTCGGACGACTCCCGGCCTCGTTAAAACGTCCGCATTTCTTATCTGCGATTCTGAATTTTTCCATATATACATAGAAAATGCCCGGCGGCACAGAGTTTTCTCGTTTCCTGCCAATTTCGCGAACTTTGCCTCGACAATTTTATACCCAAGAGCCATAAGCGTATGTGGTACGTGCATGCATGTACGTAGGATTTCAATTCTCCGATGCCTATAGGACAAAAGCCCTCTACCGTCTTCGATAGTGCATACGATAAAGTAACACCGCTTTCGACGTCGTCCTCGCATCCTATAGCAGGTTAATATACAGAGTTTTCAAGCCGACGATATATTTCCACTTAATTCACTCGGCTAATTTTCTACGATTAAACTATCCACCCCGTTCCTGAATCTTAAACTCACAAGTAAGACGCGATTGTCTAGCTAGAGAAAGTTCGGCTGGTATTAATTAACATAATTACACGGAGTTGCCGATGTATACGCGAGTGGGTCGTAGTAACGGGCGAAACGTAGATTGTCGGATTACATGCAAAAGAGAAATTGCAAGCTCGCGCTCGAGGGTTTTGCCTTGAGAATCGCGAGATGAGAGATGCGAGTGATGTCGCGTAGAAAAGAGAGATAGAAAATGGAGAAAACGAAGGTTAGAATACTGAGGTAGAAATCAAAGAAGGGAATTCATTTGAAGATAGAGAATTTCTTTCGCGCGCATTTTATCAAAATTCCGACTGGGTCTTCTGTTCCTTTTTTTTTTAAAAGAAAATGGCGGCATTGCTTAATTCCAGCAATGTAGCAACCGGTCGGAATTGGTACAGCGGAAATACATCTAAGTATATTCGAAATGATAAAAAAGGAATAAAGATATCCAGGATTTCAAAATGGCGTTATTCCACGTAACTGACTAGGTGCTCGTTATATTCTCTTTGTGAATAAGGAAGGATTAAAGACAAGCAGGATCTTAAGAATAGGGAGACGTGAAAAGTCACGGAGTGATATATATATGTACATATAATATAAACATCAAAGGAAGTGAGAAAGAGTGAAGTTAAAGTAATTCAAAAAAGAAAAAAACTATCCTCTTTACTTCGCACGTATACATATAGGTATACAGCAGTTTAAATTCATAGTGACAACGAATAAACAGGGTGCCAAGATATTTGTAGATAGTTTGGAGTCGCGTTGGGCTCCCCTAGACAAGGGTGTTTCCCTGTACGGGTATCCCTGTACGGGTGCACCCTCGGCCGAGACACAATAGGATACACAATACGACGAGGGAGAAAGTTGATAGACAAAAAGAAAGGGGTTGCTCGACAGTCGACAGGGTTAGCAACCCTTCCCTCTCTGGCCACAGTGCCGTCCAACCTGAAGGAACTCAAAGCCACGTATGGAAAACATCGCTGAGTTTCCATTCTCGGCCCCATGCTTTTTCTACGCTTTAACTTTCCAAGTACTTGCGACGTCCACGAGCCTTTGAAATATACGAAATACTACATTTGGAACGCGGCTTAAAGCGAAATACCCCGTTCTTTCTTTTCAATTTGCAAAATAATATATTCAATACTGATAAAGCAAATTTCACTGTCCACGTACCTTGTGCACGTCGTGTCCGTGGTACATGAAAATTTTTACTCACAAAAATGTATCAACTACCTAGCGATTGACCATTCATTAAAACCCACAATACGATACCCTTTTCGGGAAGCTATCACGGTTGAAAAAAAAAATCTCGAATTCATACCGAAAATATACATTATGGATGAAACTGACGGTCCATATCTACCTAAAACTGTATAATCCTCGATATACGTGCTATTTGTACGCATTTGCTGACCGATCCGTTTTCTTTATGTGCATTGGGTATACATATACATATATATTATATACGGAGTCATTCACCCGAAATGCATTAGTCAGATTTAACAATCGTTGTTACGCCTTAGTAACTTGGTCGAAAATATCGCAAATATCACTTCGACGCAGTTAATCCAGATTAATATATCTGTTATTATGATATAGTGTCGATATCACTATACATAACAAAAATTTGTAGTCACGAACGTGTATCATCGTTACGCCATAGAGAATATCGATAACCGAATGGAAACTCGTTGTAAAATTTCTAAAGTACACATTATCAGACTACACCGTACCCAGTAAGCTACACGTGAGAGTAAAAATCGCAACTGAATGCACGGTTGTAGCAGTATGAATATTAAAAAAAAACTGACAGACAGCTACATTAAAACTGACAATGGTAGTTTTTAAACATAAAAAAGCTCGTACAGTCCCATAAAAAAAATGTGTACAGACGTAATAAAAAAAAATGTCAAATCCAACATCGAAGGTTCCATACAGCAAAACGATAAGATCCATAGGTTCCCCAAAGGCAATTTGGCGCAGGTCAATGAGTGGCGCATCAAAATTTCCAGCGGCTTCCTGATTTATCGAGAATTCGCGTGAACCTCAGCGTTTTATAAAGGTTTCCATGAAATCTAGATCGGCCAATATCCACGTTCGTCTACGTATGTACGTTCAGATTACGTGCGAACCGATAAGCCAGTAATACCAGTATGGGAAGATATATATAGAAAGACATTGCAGTAGGTACGAGGATTCCGGGGACATTCTCATATAATCGGCTAGCGCCGATCTCGATGTAATAGGAAATCCAGAACGTCAATTCAGAGCGCAAGGACAACGTTTCAGGAAATTCCAATGTGTTCCTCGCGCGCTTCTCCCTCTCAGTCGCTCATCTGTTTTTTTACACTTCCGTCTATCTCCCTCGCACTCACCCCCGTACCGTGTTAACCCACGAGAAGATGGCAACGGTGGCTTATTACTTTTAAATCCTATGGAAGCCCCTTAGTGCCGGCGCCAGATTTCCCCCAATGAAAAAAAAATCAAGGCTTTGAACTTCGAGCCGGCACGTTTGTTCGTGGCGATAACGTTTTTGCAACTTCAAAATGTTAAAAACTTCTGCCGCGGATTCTGAAATCACGTGACGATACCTGGTCCGGAGGATGTTCAATGGTATGTATTAACCTTCGCGAACTATTTCCGAATCCCTAACGATTCTGGCGCAAAGCGCAAGGCGTGGCTTCCCCATGGCTACCATATACTGGCACAGGAAGTCGTTAAAGCTGGACTACGTCTTCCGGAGACCCACTAGGTATAATCTTTACGTTCGAACCTATCTAGCAGATGTCGCACTGGCTGCTGGGTATTACGTGGCCACCGAGAAGGAACGGACACGCTAAACTCTTTGGCATCTAGTCCCACGCTCGATCGGCGGCGGTCTTCCTGGATGTCTCCTTGTCGGACGTGAAGATCGAAGACGCTCCTGAGAATCACGCGATTCCTTAGTCAGACGAGATGTAATTGTCGACCAGATACCCAAAAGGTAATCGATGTCTCGAAAGAGGCTCTAGGAGTTAAGGAGAAGGAATACTTATATATATATATATACACTATATATATATATGCAAACACACAGTCCAAACGTTCTGAAAGTAGTTTTTTTATTCCTTCTTTTATCTTCAATCCTCATCCTACCTCATCCGTCTCACTACAGTCCCTTATTCGCGTAACGGTCGCTCGTCGTTAACTCGAAATTCCCAAGCGTACAATCTCCCATCCACCTTGGAAAGTGGAAATACAAAGACGCGGTTCCTTCTTTCTACGTCTGTCCTCGGAAACGGATCTTACGAGTCCAGCTACCCAGTCGCCGTTTGTATCCGTGCCGTACATGGATATCTATATATACCCATGTAGAGCAAAGAAGTACAATAGGTATATCGAAAAAGTCCTGTAGTGAAGGACGAGCTCATTTTACGCCCCAGTAATATTTGAAATCGACGAAGGTACTTTTGTGCCACGACGCCTTCGCTTAACCTACGTACCCCCCCCCCCCCCGGTACTATTATATCCTCCCCCGTCCTTTACCTTAATTCCGTCGTTCCTTGATTTACCCCGTTCCGCAGCTCGACCCGTTCGTTTCCTCCCGGGCGGAGGGTATAAAACGAGACGTTCTAAATTCAGGCAAAAGTTCAAACTTATAATCGGAGTCCGAGGGACGAGAAAACGGAAACCGTTCGAGATCCGCGCAATTATTCACACCTCTATCCCAAGCTGATATCCTCCGTTCAGTATACCTGTACGTCATTCACGTCAATACATAAGGCTGGTTTTCAGTGAATTTATAAAACTACGAAAGTATCGCGATAAGCCCTATGCGTAATGCATCCACGGCTTTTATATACATATATGTATACCTAAGTAAGAGCGCTCCTGGCCCGAGCGAAACTTCCAGATAAAAATCAGATTCGAAATGCTCGAGCAGACGCCGCATGGAAGGACGGTTGGCGTACGTGACTTATCGCTTCAACCGTTAACGACGCTGATCACACTCGTACAGTATGATTCGTGGCTATTTTAACCGGGGACTGTCCTAATAACATTTTACTCCTTTGACCTTGTTTTCTTATCCTTCCCCAATTTTCTCACCCTCTCTCTCTCTCTCATCCAGTACAATGTGCTAATACGCACAGCTCGTTACGTGCGTTCCTCTTTAAGACAATTTCCCATAGCTCGCATACCACGCTGCCATACAAACCTGACAATTGAACGGTGAGAGCAGCTACGTGACTGAGCGTCAGTCGATATTCCCAAAACGACCGAACTTCGTCGCTTACGTCTCCCGTATACCTACGAAGGAACGCCCTGTTATCCTCCATGAGTTTGCACGCACTTTCTTACGTATACCGTGTGTCCTTTCATTCAGGAAGGATCAATGGAAACAGCCCCGGCAAAGTAATACGGCTAGTTCCTTCAGGCGAATTGAAGCAAGGGGGACGGACGGTTTTCGAACAAGGGATGTGATTAATTTATCGAGCGTAAACTTGTCCTTAGGCTACAGGGATGCCCAGGCAGGGGTTGATATCCCCGAAACGATGGATTATCCCGAGCAGAAAAATCCTACGGACGAACTGGGGTATCGGATCTGTAATGGAATAAACGATAGAGGTTAACGTCACACGAGGATATACAATACGAGTCTAGTTTGCTTACACGTGTTAAAATATTTAAAAGTCCTAAAGGCTTGCTATATATATATATATATGACTCTCACAAAATTCATAATGCTGTACTCTGGGAACAGACACGCGTTATTCTAATCTACTTTACACGCTGCGTATCGTTAAGATTTTTTTTTAGCTTCTGCTCGGGTCACCAGCGAGGAGCTCGCGTGCGATAGTAGTAAACGTATACGTAAGATTTTCGACGTTCCTGCATAGACGGGAGTCGGTACGGTCGACGTAATGAAAGACGAGTGAAAAAAATGATTTTTTTTTAAACCCGTCAAACTGATAAAAGTAAAAAATATCGCACGTGAAGAACGTCGAAAATCGGTGATGCGTCTTCGTAACTTTTTTTTCCAGCTTCTATCCAAACTTCTATCAAATGACTTTCTTTTTTACGCTCGAGCCTGACTAAGACTCCAGGCTTTATCCGTGACAGGGCATCGGTCTATCCGAAGGAAACTGAAGACGAGAAGATGGAGATGGAAGAAGATTAACCAAGGAACAGCCGAATATACACGTCACTTCGTTTTACTGCGTAAGAGTGAATCTGCAAAATTCTTCGGTCAATCCCTGCCGTACCGACCTAATGACATTGTGTCCCTTATTAAAAAGTCACGGTGACGTAATCAGTGAGGGAATGGGGCTGATGCTCAATTATTTGAATTAAATTTTTTTATCCATCTCGCGTCTTTTTATACGTTTCTTTTTTAAATTATAGTCACGCTACGCGTATCGTATAATGCATAATAACAGACAGCAGGCAGCAGGGGTGCAACAAGGGTGTCTGGCCGAAGCAAGCGCGAATGGGACAAAGAGATAGAGGGTGGCAAGCGCCGTGGAAATAGCCGGTAACACTCAAAAGTGAAATATCGACCGTGGTCCTAGAGGTAAACGGCAAAAGAGAACTCATGTACTGTGCACATATGAATATACATATATATATATATATATATAAGTACACGTACAGATAGGAGTACTCGTCGAGGATGCATACTTACACAGAGCAGACACAGGATGACCGGTTATTAAACGATACCGGATGCACTATATATAGATATACACATATGGTGCCCGGTTCGCGCGTCTTTTAACGAGTCTGTAATCTCATAATCGTTTAATATTTACTTTCTCCCTATCGCCTCGTGCTCTTCGTATCTCACGCTGTACCGCGTACACGCGTTGGCATATGTGTATCCGTGTATCGAGAAGCTGAAACATCTGACTGTAAAAGTGTGGAAGCCACGAAGCTGCGATAAGTACCAACGTAAGTGGGGGGGATGCTGTGAGAAGGAAAGAAGAAAAAAGCTCCATAGGATTATGCACCTCTTGAATCGAGACCAGATCGGAGGGTTGGAGCAATCTGTCGTGGAGGCGAAGTAACATTTTTCCAGGATTTACGAGACTCGAGGGTAAAGAAGGTACCCTGCGAGGTTAGGAGACAAAAACCTTTTTTATCTCCCTCTCGCCCTCCTCATTCCCCGTTTCTCACTCGGGTCTGGGCTACTGCGTGAACTCTTGGAGGGGTAAAGTATCGAGGGCGTCCACGTACAGTCTGTTGAGAATAATATTCGATTGGAAAAGTAGGCTGTGCCTGTATACGTATAGGCCATACGATTCCTACAATGACTGTTGGATCTTTGACGAGCAACCGGTAGGACCGGATTCAGTTGGTAGTCGACCTTAATGTATTTTCTTATTTCGCAGAATGGTCAAGAGACAATTCTTTACGTGGTAACGGAGATTATTCAAATGCTTTTAATGAACGTGGATACCAATATACGTATATATAGAACTTACAAGAATTCTTGAGTCAGCCCATGGCATTATTGATGACGTCAACTTGCTCGAAGATCTACTTGATTCTCATATTTAGTATAGTTCGGTCGTAGCTCGCTCAGTAGTAAAATATAAATGAATTATTTCCTATTCACGAAGCTGCGTGCACACGTAAATCCGCGAGCATTGTGCACTATGTAAATAGGTCGAAATATACTCGAGTTAAATGTGCATACGCGTCGCTCGTATATATTCCCCTTGCGATATCGTTTACCATAACCTAGAAATGCGCACCAGCCGATTCTTTGAGTGGCGGGTATGGGAGGGGGGTGGGGATAAAGGAAAAAAAATACAACTAAGGTATTAATGGCACGCGCCCGTTTCCCGGCAATTCGCTAGATTTACGAGACTCTTGAGGTATATCGTAAAAGTCCATTACGCCTTGTAAAACATGCGATTGAATTGTGCCGCCATCGTTAAATACCGATCGGTCGTTCGATACAATTTTTTCTTTTATTTTGCTTCATGTATGACATTTCACGGCTGTGTCTCTTTCCGTGTGTATTTACAGCGCGGTACTTCTATTATTTGCGATGCTCATGCACACGTGCAACAGGGTAAGGAAGCGCGTTTCACGTACCACCTGAATTCGGTGCCGCAGTGGGTCCACAGGCTGACGGAGCAGGGTTGAACAAAGAAAAAAAAAAGAGAGGGATACAACGACAACGCACCGAGTCGAAGTATAAACAAACTCGGGTCGTCGTAGAGGAAGACGATCGATGACACTCAACTCTGGAGAACATGTCTCTGGCTCAGTTTACAAAAGAGAATTGTTCGACAGGCGTGTATACTTCGTATTGTATTCCACCTCGCAGTTATACGAGGGTGAATAGAATAGGGATGGTTCTTGCGTACCTAGGTTGAAAAAAAAAATAAGTGCGGTGAGTACGCGCAACGCGAATGAATAAAAGGGCCGGGGGAGCAAGAGCTGAAGAGGAGTCGTTGAAAATGCTATAATGGCTCTGAGTGTCCAGCCGAGGAAAGAATGCGGGGGGGAGGGAGAGAGAAAGAAAAAGTCAAGATGACACGAATCCGAAGAGGTGAGCGAGAAAGAGAGGGGAAAAGAAGGGGATAAAAATACGTTAAAGAGTAAAAATAAAAAGTCTACGATGGTTATCAGACCATTGTACTAAACCTTAGTGTATAGGAGGAGAGCGTAAGAAAGAAAATAAAAGGACTGAGTCTTGCTGTAAATTTCTGAATTACTCGCGCAGTGCCAGTTTGCAGTCCCAGACCAGTAATCTTCTGGGTGAGGAAAAAAAAAATTGCACTTCGCGTAAATGAGAGTGGAGAATAAGAGTAAGTGAGAAAGAGAGCCATAGCACGCGGAAGCCTGTCAAGCAGTTTAGAAGAGAGAGAGAGAAAGGAAAAGTACTCCGGATGGTAGATACGGTGGCAAACGCTCGAAATTAACGAGAACGCGGTGGTTTACGTGTTAAATCGTGTCGGAGGATGGCGGTAGGAAAGAGACGAGTGTGTAAAATAAAAGTTTTCCCCATTTTCTACACATCGAGAGCGATCCGTGAGGCATATAAATATATAAAACAATTTTGCGTGGGTTTTACCTTTTGTCTCTTATCAGTGAAGGAAGAGCATACTGTGACTGACTCTTATCCCGTAGCATCCTATGTAGACAATTACGAAGCCGAGTGCACGGGCAGATAAACCCATATGCAACGACCTACAAAGACGCGCCTCTGGTGGCATTGGGCGGAACTATTATTAACGATGATTTACCAGTGACAATTGCGATGCCGTACGACGGTAGAGACACGCGATGATAGCAAGTAGACACCTAAATTAATGACGGACAACTGACTAGAGATCTGCTTGGTAACATCGCAGACTATTAAGTGGCCTTTCCAGGAATTGATTATGCCGTTGCGCAATATGCCAATGATCCAAGACGTCTACGTAGAGTCAAGCGAATCTGTCACCATCGTCGTGTTGACATCGCTCTTCGCTCGGGAAAGGAACAGTGTCAGCCGGTTCTTCGTGCCGCCGTGTTAGTGGTGCGTTTTCAAGAGATTGCGATGATTTTCATGATCGCGATTAAAATATTCTTTTATAGGTTATAAGGCGAAGCAATCGAGTACTACGTGCATCGATACGCTACTCGTTCGTTAGGGTCTCGTTGGTTTGGATAAATAAAGGCAGCGGGACGAATCCAGTTTACGAGTTGAATGGCGGTGAGGCGAGAGGATAGGTGGATAAATAAAAGGTAAGAGAAATACTCGGGAACAGAGTAGAAGCCAGAGAAAGGAGCAGCGGTATGGAGGAGTGGCGAAACGGCGTCGTTGGCACGAGCCATAGCGATTCGCGAGAAACGGTGCAATTAGCGTTGGCTGGCTGGTAACTTCCTGCGGGTTCGCCCTGTTTCTTTTTACCCAAGGCGCGCGCGCCTTCTGATAGAAATGATGCTCGTTGGTGCTCCTTGTTCTAGAATGCAGCCAATCCACTGGTTTAAATCCCAAGACGACTGAAATATCAAACTTTATCCGTCTGGCGGACTGAAGAGAGTACCCATTGTGGTTCATCAAAGCGGCATTTTGCAACGTAGATAAAGACGAAGCGTAATGATAATAAAAAAAAAATGGCCACGATCTGCGAGTACGGCTTAGAGCCATAGGAGTGGCTACAGACAGAGAGCTTTGGGTAAGGTCAGAAATGCCAACGTGAAAAAAAACAACAGAGACGTATATACGCGTACCTTTGAAGGATCTTAGGTCTAGGAGGTAATGCATTCCCCGATTGATCTCAAGGAAGTCTTGGGATACTTGGGGATGAGAAAAAAAAGTCCAGGTCTCGTATGATCCTGCAACGATAGGATAGGGTGGTATTCCAAATGGACGCTAAGAGCAGACGGAAGGGTAAGACCGACCCCTATCTTCCTTGTAAGCGTGCAGAGCTGCTAGGGTGGTTGCGGAGGGACGAAGGGAGAGTAGAAAGAGGGATGGCCTCTCTTTGACTGGCGAGCCCCGAATGAAACAAAAGGAAATCGAGACGGGGTATGAGAGTTTTGTTGCGCCACCCTCACCACTTTGGGAGAAAGAATCCACGCTTCGATATTTCACCCCCGAGTACAATGCGGTCATTTGCATTTTCCCATGCAATTTTTTTTTCAGCCTCTACGTCCGTGCAGTGCAGTGCAATACAGTACTGCGCGTGATGCAGCTTGTAAAAGGTGCCCCAACCAACCTGACTCATATATACATACAGTACTAAGGGTTGAAACTGGTTAAAGGGACGCGTCTCGAAATTCACCCCTCTCGTCGTCCTCGCTCCCACTTCATCACCCTCGAACTCTGGCCAGGAACAAATTGCGAGAATTATGGAAATTGTTCGACAGCACCCCGCGATCGTTGAGCCTAATCTACCGTGAAAGCCAAGAAAAAAAGAGTCCATTAAACCCTCATTACGATATAGAAATTTTCACTCGATTCCGTAACGAGTACTCGTCATCCCCCAAAACATTAAATCCAATAGACTTTAGCCTCCGAAGAAAGAACTGCGCCATGGCAACTAATGGACGGTACAGACGACGCAGCTGCTATGACGAACGATCGAGTTATAAACGAAAAGCCATATAGATCATGTACTATGTATATAGATGCAAATATATAACACGTTAAATATATGCTACGTACGTACATATGTATTCATGCTACAGTATAGAGGAGCAACGTGTCTCGCAACAGTGAAGCAACGATATTCACGATATCGTCGATAATTCCGATAGTTATGTCCCAACGTATGTACCTATAGAACCGTCCGGCAGTAGCATAGTCTATAAATTGGTCCGTGGAGGGAAGAGGAACCTGAAGGGACAACGAGGATGTGGAGGGTTGAAGAGAATGAGGGACGGGTTATCGTGGGAGAGGCCAATTCAAGTGTTGGACGAGGAAGAGTAGAGTGTCCTAAACCGCGCGCACTGACACCCTAAGCCAACTACACAATGCGACGTACATTATAACGTGGACCTAGGGAGAAACAGGTTAAACGTAGGTACAGCCATTGGTCTGTACTAATGTGTACATACGTACAGATCTCATTGAGCATCGTGCTTTGAGGCTACATAGTCATGCAGAGAGACAATGGTGTCCAGTAGTAGCGAAACTAGAGATCTAGATATAGTTATGCAGGACTTAGTGTGTGTGTGTATATATATATTACGTGGGTATAGATATATTACTGGATGGAGAGTCCCTAACCTCTAAATGGGAGCGGGTCACTCGAAAGCTAGTAATTTCAAGCGTTTCTCACTGCTGCAAATTCCGCATCGAGTGGAAGGATCGAGGAAGTCCGAGTTCCGAGAACCCCCGGATGCTGGGAATTCCTTGTGAAGATTCTCTGTGTACGTACTTTTGCCGAAACCGCATATCCGTGTGACGTGCCCGTGTTTAAGAAGACGTGAGTATCCTTGAAATGTTATTGCTTGGTCTGGCTACATACCTCCCGCTGGGATTGGAGTGTTGTTTTCTTATGAGGTTAAGTCTCATGAGGGTGCCGAGAAGGGTGTTTAGGTTTAGGTTATTAGCTCCTAGGAAGCTGAAGCACGTGCCACGTGGGGAGATAGACTCGTTTGGTAGTAGTAGATGGTCTTTGGAGTTTTACGAATTCTTTAGGGAGCTTCACGTATATGCGTACCCAAGAAAATGTTCTAGAAGAATTCTTCGGTCGAGTTATAGAGGCTCCGCTTGCTCTCCGAAGCAGGCCTCGAAGATTCTTCGTAGAGAATGACGTAAGTCATCCCCGCTCTTTGGACGCGTTGTGGTCAATGCTCGAGCGCACTACATACGAGTATTCGATGAGGTACATTATATTTATATAATAACCCGTAGGAGGTATCTTATCACGAGTCAGAGTAGACGAAGATTCCTCAGTTCGCGAAAGCCGATTGCTAAATAGTGTTAAAAATTAGTATCCGCAAGATTTCAAAAATAACATGGTAAACAAGACTTTCACTGAAATCTTTAAGATAATCGTGTGGGCAGAGTCCGGAGACGGTTTACGTTTAATAAATGAACGTCAGGAGTGCCATTTAATATTTTTCGTGAGACAATAACAATGGCATGACGTCAGTTGTTGCGAAATAAAAGTGAATTAAAGTGTAAAGGAACTTACCTCTCTCTACCTTATTTCTTCTCTCGCCAACACACTCGTTGCTTTACCCAACAGAAGTAGTTTGCCTGACCACGTTTTTCACTAGGGATAAACGAAGCAACGCGCGCGTTTATCCGTGTTTGCGTATGCGCAGCTCGTGGAGCTTGAAAAGCACACACGACACAACCAACCACTGCCTAGTTACGCGTAGTCACTCGGGTGAAAGCAGGCAAATGCGACGACTCTCGTATTAACGTCGGGACACTAAGCACGCGGCTTGTTTTGACAGTTCCCTCGTTCCACGCACAACGAGAGAACCGTGAGATTTTGAGCGTGACAAGCCCCCACGAACCACGCGCCACGAGACCTCGCAGTGGACTGACTACTAGTGTGCTTGGATGCTGCGAGCGTGCCAAAGCGGGTGCGTGGGTGCTGCACCGTGTGTAGTACCTACTGCGCATTCGCCGATTCAGTCAGTTTACCATCAGTACATTCTCATGAATTTTCCGTGTTATATAATACACTAGCATTTATATATTGATACGTATAGTAGGCCTCTTGAACGCCATCTAACCACTTTTTATTACACGTCAAGACCTGCCTCGTTGTAACGATAAGAATTAATGCATTTATAATGCCCGCGCGCACGTCAACCAATGAGCGATAGCTACCGAAGTCACGTGACACGCCGTTGCTCGTGTTACAACCAGACGGATTCCGTCCGACTGCATTTCGGGCGATTGAAAACACAACTAGTGCCAAAGTCTCTCATGTAATATGTATAGGGTGTACTATGTAAATCCGATACTGCACTAACGGACTAACATGTAAAACAAAATGAGACGCAAAGCAGAACAAACTTAGTGAACTAATAAACAACCGGGACGTACATGGAATTAGGCAGCATTACTTTGGTACGCCCGAGAGGGTAAACGTTAGTGCACTCACGTGCGGACGCTTTCACGTTTAATGCAAACTTCGTGACAAAAAGTAATTAATTTGAGGTATAGTTAATTACCGACTCGCATGCAGACCAACACTCGTGACAGTAAACAATTGCAGCGACGACGTTTTATTCGCAGCTTTAACTAGTTTTGTTGCTCTTTTTCTCATGGTCTTTGTTGGCTTTGTATTTCGGATATTTTTAATATCTAGTACACCGAAGAGAAGCACTACACTGCCAAATCCTTCAGGTACCATGCTGGAGTGTCCGTGCGATGCAATTAATGGATGCCGCCAACAGGAAATTTTTTCTCAAAATCGTCACAGCTGCGCAAATGGTAAACAGTGGACAGCCCGAGGCTGGTAACGTGCTGAGTACCAAATCGTGTCGTGAAACCAACCTTCGTTGCATTTCCAACTGGTCAAAGTAGAATACGTGCTCAGTAAATCGAATGTATCGTCCGTTATATTGTGAATCCTTTTGTGCTTGATGTTATATGCAATAATCCAACGTACATAGATATACAGAGAACGGTGTAGATGTAGGAGTAACTGCAGAAGGTTTCCGCTTAAATGTCAAAGGAGTTTGTTTGCATCGAATGTCGGATGAACGAAGCGCAAATTTATGGAAAGTGGATGATTCGAGAGTGAAACGAGGAACTAGTTCGTGAGGAATGTTTCATATGTACAAAGATATATGAATGTATGTATGTCTATTAGATTCCTTATATCGTTCGGATTATTCATTTTCAGATGATATACTGTAGCTGCCTCTGGAATATTCTGCGCCCAATTTTCAACCAAATTCGATACCTGAAAATGGACATCAATACAAAACTTCACGTTCAAGTCGTGGGTATGCGATATAACTGTGTAATCATAGATCCTTGCTAAGTATCAGATTACGCGTTCATTTCATATCCTTCAATTAAATAAAGATAGTACCATAAATTAATTTGAAATTATAATCTATTCAAGTATCGTTTTAGAGTTGTTCGATTGTTCCTCGTCAGAGAGCAGCAGTAGTAATCAAGCACGGTTTCTCTCTGAGCTTCAAGTAATTGGCAAAATCAAGAGAAAATCCTGCAAGAAATCCACTAGTTTCCTTGGTACATACAACCTGAAGTATCCGTCGTTGGAAAACTGTTCAGAACTCAAATGGTAAAGGGCTATAATGAAACCGGCTAATGAGGCTGGCTCCTCTACGTTCCTGTACACGTCATGAATGAAGATAAACCTAAATCAACCATGACTTCTTCTACAGTGTATACAATGAATAGGTATTTAGAAATACTAATGCCTCTAATGAACGTTTATACCATACATATAATTAGATTGTAATACGTAGTCGACTATCAAGCAAGCTCAGCTCGTTCAGTTTCAATATCGATCAATCTCAGTAAGATCAAAATTAAGTTGACGATCATTCTGGCATACAATGACGGCTTTGGTCTCGTAATACTCAAAGGAATACATGTTTTCACAGGGCAAGTCAAACACTGCGTGCCGTATCGTTCAGCAGTTACGAGCAATGCTATTAACCTTGAGGATATAGAGGTTTAATAGAGGCACATGCAAGGGACGATAATAGATCCTCCAGGATTGATAATGTTAGCCAAACCAAGAACCCTATAACCATCCTTCCTTATCCAGAGGACCTGACAGGAGTTGAGTATATATGCTGAAGGATGATATCGATGAGG
The DNA here is from genome assembly GCA_030142635.1 of Trachelus troglodyta. Classification (NCBI taxonomy): domain Eukaryota; kingdom Metazoa; phylum Arthropoda; class Insecta; order Hymenoptera; family Cephidae; genus Trachelus; species Trachelus troglodyta. Next base: position 52,412 of record JARQTJ010000053.1, read on the forward strand.
ACCAGGGTTTTCTGCAGGGTTAAAACGGGATTAGCAGATGTAAACTTCAGGATATCAACGTCCTTGTGGTGCCTAGGCAGAATACACTGTGTAGATATGTACTATCTACAACTATAGGACATCCTTTGAACTTGCTTTTGGACCAGGATGAGAGTCAAGGAAGTTGCAGAGCTATTCCTCTTGGTGCTGGCACTACGCCTACACTAACCTAACCTAACCACTAAATTCACACAGTACGATCAGAACGTTATGCCAACATACAAGCTTGGGACTACTGTACGGCTGGATGCAGAGTTCGCTGTTTGTACAATGGTGAAACCCGCGCGAGCTCGACGACGTCGCAGGGGATGCTGCGCCGTCGGGACGTCTTTAGAGCTTTATGAATATGAATGAAGACGCTCGTGAGAAACAGACAGGAAAGTGCGTTTCCGAAAATCGTTGGAAGGCTATGCACCATCGCAGTTTTATCATGTTCGAGAACCTCCAAGGATTTAAACTATTACGAAAACTGGATAAAAGTATTTCCGGTCAATTATGCCGAGAAATTTTCTCATATTCCGGTCCAGAATTCTCGGATAGCGTGATTCTACGGGAACGCCTAGATTTCCTATAATTTCCTAGGGCGCATAAGGCTAAACTTGTGGGGTACGGCCAATTGCTCCCATTAGATCGAACGATTCTGCTCTATACTACAGTATACGTATACATACGCAAGTACAGTATGTACAGTCAGTTAGATATGTGCCCAGAGAATCGTAGTAGGAACACGTAGATACACCTGTAGATACCAGGTAGACCAGTAGCTATACATACAGACACTGTGTAATCCTAGAGTGGAACACACGAACCACAGGAACCATTAACGACGTCGCCCATCTAAGTTTACCAAGTGCTCTTTGCCAGTTAGATTTCAGTCGTTTCAATAGAAAGCGCGTGAATCATATAACATCTGCATATAGACTTATATGTATTTTATTACCCATGTCTAAGGAGGTATGGATTCTCGAGCATGCCCTCGTACCCTTATATTCCACTGTAACGGTGTACTGGAAGATTTTCCAGATAACTAGTTCCGAGTACTCGATAGTTCCCATACGTGACTCAATTTTCTCAGGAAAATGATTATACATAGTACGCCACGCGAAAATGCTATAGAGAAATTCTGCAAGACCCCGTATACTGTACCAACGATATACACATAGTAGCACAGTGGCTCTGTGACACAGAACAAGGACGTAGATAAAATATCGATAATCCTTTTGCGCTAATTCTCACCCTGGTGGCAACTTGGCTACCTATCGATTTTTCCCAGGAATTGGTCGGTCCTCGCCATTGACGTTACCACCAGGATCACCACCACACAGCAAAAGCCCACTGGCAGTTTCCGGTACGGATCAACGGCTGATTACTTTTCCAGTAATGATATCGCTTGAGATAGACGCAATGGTACAGACCATAATAAAACTTTATCCTAGATCTACCTTATTTTCTCTTACTCTGTAGCGTATATATCTATTTCTCATTTTCTCAGACGCAAACCGACACTTGGCCAAGAATTATTTCCTTTTAGACTGCCTGAGACACTTTACCCAAGCTTGGACATTCGAGGTTTAACTTTTTTTTCTTCTTTCAGCTTTTCCTCCTCCAGCCTCTTCCTCTCCTCTCACTCTCTACGTCTATCTCTTTTCTGCATGATGGCCCAAGACGCTCAACTTCGTAGGAAGTTGAAGAAAAGGAAGATGAAGAAGAAGCCGTTTACGTTTCTCCGACGAGGGAATATTTTATCATCCATGAATAATGTATCTCTCAAGTTGATACGACGCGACAACATTTAGGCAGACTTCGACCAATATTGAGACACCGTACGATTGTACCATGTTCTGTTTTCACCTCATCCAACGCCCATACTTTTCATTTGTTGGTACCACTGCGTATTATGTCTATGTACTTGCTTCGCTATCTCTTCAAATCTACGGACATACAAATCGTCAGGGATACCAATCTATTTGGTTTACTTTTTCCGCTCTTGCTCCAAAGAGCAATCTATCGTTAACGCGTTTTACACGTTCGCGCTTTACGCGTTCCCGAACGCTAAATCTCTGGTAACGAATATTCGTGCACTGTAACAAAACAGAAGATAAAGATACAGGCTTGCAAGAGAGTGAGCGAGAGAGGTAGAGAGAAAAAAAGAAAAAGAGAACAAACGGGGACTTTCTATTTTACGCCGAATAAGCACGTCCTCGGCGCTAACGAGATTCGATTTTCTGCGGATGGGGTAACAGGGGGTTTGTGTAGTATGCGGAGAGGTTGGATAAGGGGGGAGGAGGAGAGCGAGATCTTGCGATTAATTAATTTTCAAGAGAGGAAAGGACAGGGATACTGGTATAGTCAAGGTGTGGGAAAATAGAGAGCATTGTATTTATACTACAAGGGAATATCTTTACGTGTTACGTATACTGCACTCCATTTTAATATTTGTCTAGTAGATATAGTATTGCAAATTAATTTGCAAATTGCGCATACGTCACGAAACATACGATAATATTTCTCACGATTTGGTAAAAATGTTAGTTACCGACATTTATGACTGTACTGAGTAAATTCACGTGTGGCTACCAACCTCGTTATAAACCGTATGAAAAATGTTCTACCCTTGTGATTTAATTACTGGGAACCATAGTCCCAGCACCGTCTAATTAAAGTGACAGAAACGTTTTTCGATACGAGTCTGTGTATGCCAGCGTAGCGACGCTGCTTTTACTAATGCTAATGCGACTAATATTTTCCGTTTGCCAATTATCGTTTCGATAATTTTCTCCGTTTGAACAACCATCATATGACGTTCCAACCTCGTTATAATTGCGTAGCGAAGCTGAATTCTTAAGCGATTTTACCGTTTACTTGTATTGTATACTAATGCCGGGTACCCACTTGTGATGGATTTTTGAATTAATAATTTTCAAATGTTTGCTAAAGTTATTACTCGATCCTTTGAACAGTTAAACTGTTATATATGTTTCATTATGTAACCATTCGATAGGTTTATGGTTCATAAGATACAGGAGAGAAATAAATTTACCAGTTTGCTATTGTTGTGGTTCTCCTACTACAGCGTTGCTTGCAGCTTCGTTCTACCATAGATAATGCGAATGTCTAAGAGTGGCTAACTTTGGGGTCGCAGCCGCTAATTAAAGCGGCATTAAAACTCAGCCACGATACTTGAACTTTGCGATTACGAGATAACGGAAAGACGATGCTGGAGCATCACTTTGCTCTGACCTTTCTTACTCTTTTTTTTTCCCCTTTCTCTATACAATTGAGACTCGCGTTACTTTCGTGCTTCGTACTCGTTTATAGTTTTTTTTAGTGTTCCAAAAAGTACCACGTTCTTTTGTAGATTTTTTTGTGTACTAATGTGGAGAGAATGATTAAAAAAAAAGATCCGTACCACATTACTCGAAACCAACTCTCTGCCGGAAACCAAGCATGACCTTTAGAAATGCTCCACTTCTCGGAAGACTCGACACGAGAGTTTCCTCGTTAGCTAATTAATTGTTTCTGGTAGATAACGTTGTTCCGAGGGGGCTTTATAACGGGCGATGCCGGTGAGCAAAAGCGTACTTTCCTGTCTTTTTTAACAGGCCACTGAGAAAAAGCCGAAACAATGCTTCCGTTCTTGAAACAGGATAAATCCTCAAGTTAGAAAGAAGATACCGCCAAAGTATTCTTTCTTACATTTGAGGTTAAGATTCTTAGATTTACTTTTATGCGGTATCCTTAAGAGTCTTGTATCCGCTACTTATACGTCACATTGTATACCAATCTACGATGTTAGGTTAGGTTAGGTTCAACCTCCAGAGTCATGAACATTGAACAATCCTTTGGAAAGATCGTAAACTTTGCACCGTTGCCTTATTAATTTTCAGCTTGAATCCTTTGAAAAGTAACCTTACGAACTTCGGATCATTATTAAACACTGAGTTCCTCTGTGTACCGTACAAGGAAGCATCTTCTGGATATAACTTTCCTTTTTCTTAAGCACAGCGGAAGCCATCGGATCGCATAAAGAGAAAACGAATAGGAATCCCCGATATAAGTATCTAAGTCTGTATAAATGAGACAAAAAATCTTCACATGAAAGCGACACGGCTCCTCCGACGTTCCATGAGTTTACACCGTCTACGTGACTAGAAACCGCTTAGAGTCTGAGGCTCTCGGACGTGTCACGAACTTCATACCTTTTCCATACGAGGATGTCACGCATCTTGTGACATGCGGAGTTTCAAAGTCCCCGAGACTTGGAAAAAGGTCACTTGGACTCTTGGAAAGAGGAATGAATATACTACAATGTTATGCAACACATGTCTATACGTATATACGAGACTCTCCGAAGTATTGGAAGGATTCGGTGAGCAAATGGCAAATGGCAGCGCTAACAGTGTCCTGGTGGTTCGCCCCATTAATTTTCTATGCGTACTCCTAGTTAGCGCTACGCGACCTGCATCTCGAGAGAGGTGCTCTAGGTAGGTAGTGTACCTAGCAGTACCAAGGTACCACGTTCACCTAGCACAAGTCTGGATGATAGGTACCGCCGTCTCCTGGAGTAGCATGAGGTCGAAGGAACGTGTATTAGAAGGACAGAGTGCTCCTATTTCTCATTCCCGACGCAAGGCCAACTCCCGGGGAAGCACGCTAGGTGTTTGTTCGTGACTGCTGGAGACATCCTGGCTAAACGGTTCTCCCTTCCACGTGAGAATTGGCACGTTGATATTCCAAGACAACAGAGCGTGCACGTACAGTAGCATCTACAGGGACAAAAGGATAACTTTGATTCAATTCATTCCCTTTGTACCCTCTGATAGTTCTCTCGGCGTGTTCCTAGCCTTACGTTTGTCCATTGTATGGACAGACAGTTCCTCGACGCAAAGGATTCCCCAAGTTCCGTGATCTCTCGCTTCGTCGGACACCGGAGGATCGACGCTTTCAAACCCACTTCGAAGTTCCGCCTCATCCTGATAACGTTGCAGCTTGAACTCGTGACGGATTACTCCGAGTCCTAAAGTTCCACTCGAGTTCATCCTCCACGTGAAGTTATCGTTAGTCGGCAACGGCTAAGCCTCAGAATGATGCTGAACCTCGGGGTGTTAAAATAAGCTATAGTGACGTCTTGGATACGTAAATAAAAGCATAGTGTAATACGTGGTACATAGATAAAGGCGATATCATTACATAAAATCGATTTTTTATTATGTACAATTCCTGGGAGATTATCACGTGTAAATCCAGTCTCACTTTCCAGACTGTGTCCCCAAGGATAACAAGCGGATGTCGGATGTAAGTGTGATAAATGTCTGCTAGAGTTCTGAAGGATCATTCTTACGTGGAGGCATCGAGGCCAGCTCGTATTGCAAACTCCGTGGAATATCAAGTAGAAAAGCATGATGATCGTAACGCAGATGTTTCTTAATGGCTCGCATGGACAGATCGCGTAGTGTGTAGAGTGGTAACGTGATATATACGTATGTCCTGTCGATCCTGGATGGAAGATCCTGACGTCGCATTCCCTGGTACTTGGTGGTCCAGGCTTCCGGGAAGAAGACTTCGCTACAGTTGACTTTGAACCTGGAAAGTATTCTTCCTGCTTAAAGGGTTCGTATCTGTCTTCCTATATCTGAACCGATTGTGAGACTCCTTTGACAAGTCTATCCTGAATTTTTAGTTCTTTTTAATATTATTTCCTCTCTCTCTCTCTCTCTCTCTCTCTCTCTCTCTCTCTCTCTCTCTCTCTCTCTCTCTCCGTGGCTCATCCCCATAACCTCCGTAAATCTTACCTGTCTCTCGTTTCCTCGTCGACGAATATCCAAGGATGAGTAACGAATGTATTGACGTCAAGGTGATCTCTATAGGATAGTACTTTATAACGAATGGCCTGTCCCTGATAGTCGATCCAGTAGACCCCGACGTTCCGTTTGGTAGTGTTAATAAAGCGGATGAAGGATATTTGTATATTGTTGAGAGAGCGTAGAGCAGGGAGAGAGGAAGTCTCGTCAACGGGCTCCATTTTCCTCCTGGAATTGATAGGAGGTTCAGGAGTCGATAAAAGATATTCGATGATTCTCTATGGCGTAAGTTTATATCCTACAGCTTCCTTCCAATGTTTCTTTGGCTTCGAGTCCTAAGGACGATGTCTCCGTTCGTCCTTAGAGTTTATAATTCTTTTTTCTCTCTCTCTGGAGACACGTGCTTTGTATTTTTATTTCATCCCTCTCTCTCACACTCTTTCTTTTTCCTTCTACCAAGAGATTCTTCCTTTCAACTCGTCACGCTATGCGTCTTCCGTGCACTGAAACCAAAAGCACATCCAGGATCTGTTAGAAGGACGATCGGAGTCGTTGGAAAAGGGGATCGGGGATTTAGGAGGACAATTTTAAATTAAATCTGATCAAAGTTTATGTATCGAGTAGCGTCCCTTTGTATGGGACAAGAAAGACGTCCTTAACTTGTCAAAGGTTTTATCGTTCGAGCTTCTCCTTGTTACTGAAATAAAAAAAAAAGGAAACTGAATAGAGGGACATGTTGTAGAAAGGTAAAAAAAAAAAGGATTCAGACCAGTGCAAACGTTGAATCTCCATTACGCTTTTGCAAAAGCGGAACTATGGCTCGGGATAGAGCTGCGAGGATATTCGAGAGAATGGAGTGTCTCTCGCCCAGGGTAATATAAATGGGCTTGCTAACTTTTAAGAGGCGTGCCTCCTTTGGAGCCGACGGAGACTGCCCGTGGAAAAGTTGCCTGAATGAAAAGAAAATGGAAGCGGCCAGACATTTATAACCGGTGGCAAAGTTGGATTATTTGCAGATGAGCGACTGAAAACTCGGTACTGCTGCGCAACCTTTGCCGCCGTTAAACCATTTAAACAGTGGTGCACGGCGTCGCTTGCCGCGGCCAGTTTCTTTCAAAGGGTCAAAAGAGCAGCGACTAACGCAAATGCTAGCTTGTCCTCGCTCAAGAACACGTGACTGTCTCTTTTTGAGTTACTTGAATTCATCAGCAATACAGAACGTAACTCTGGATGAGGATCCACCAGAAGTGCCAGAGAGAACAATCAGAAACCACTATCATGAATCCATTGACCAATCCAGGAAGAATGATGAGCCAAGAGGAACTCTCTCGTACCTGAATGATAATTACAGTAAATGCAATTTGCGTTCATGAGATCCTAATTAAATATAATTCAAGATAACTAATTTGCACCTTAATCATTAAAATCTCATTCCGCCGATTAAATCCGAACGAAGCCATCTGTCCATAGTGCAAAGGGACTCGCTAACTGCAATGAGTGGTGAGTTCTAAGTGAAATTCGATTATTAATTTCTTCACCATAGAGAAAGCGAAGATCCTCGCGTATACCAAGTGTCCAGTGGCCACCTTTCAATTGTCGTCATTAGACCCTTAAAAAAAATGAAGACAAAAAACACTATAATTTCCATAGGCAACAATTTCACTCCAATGGATCATTCTGCCTGATAGCAATCGTGTTGGCAATAGCGGTTATGGTGCTTGTGGTTAAAGCGTCACGAGAAGGAAAGCATAGTGACAAAGAGTAATGGCTGGTTTAGAGTAAGTCGGTGAGAGCAGAAAATTATCCTAAGGATTCTTTTATCTCTCGGTTCTCAGCCGTCTCATGGAAAGGCGCACTTCAATAGCGGATTAACACTTTGGATACTTCCTCTGGCAAAGAAGTAATTACTAGACAGAAAACACACTATTGGTCCTCCATTAAAGTTTTGCGAGTCTCCATCTTCCATCTTGCTTTATTTTTTCACTACTTTTATTTTATTCCATCCTTTAAACTCCCTTCGTAACGTGCAGCTAATTTCGAATGGCCTTGTGGACTCATTGAGTATTCCTCTGTACCTCCTGGACCTTATGAACCGCTCCATTAGCTCATCATTTCCTTTTACATTCTTAACAAACGAGATTAGGAATTCCAGCTTCTTTCTTGCCGTTGTTAAGTCATAGCTCCTATATCCTTCCTATCAAAAAATTCAAGCTTTTTCGTGAGAGTGTTTATTGTGATTATCATCCAACCCTCTTATTATCCTCCTTGCACTCTAGAAATCCTTTTAAGAGTCGTGATTAAAGCCTGAATGGAATTACAGCGGGTTGCTGTATTCGCAAAATTCCGTCGGACAAACTTCTACAGGAACTTTGGCAGCAGAGAATCGAATACATTCTTGATTAGAACACGAGCGTCTTCGCGCCTCTAACTACGGATTTCCTCTAATTGCCTCGAGACTGAGTTACGTCTTCGACCATGGGTACAACAGTCTGAGGTGTCGTGTAATCTTCTTATTCTTCTTGTTGCATCTACTGGGCGACTGTAACGTCATACCCAAGCTTAATGGATGAACCATGTTGAGTTAGTCCGTATTCAAGGTAATAATCCACATGCTGTATTTTGCATTAGCTGAAAAAAATTGTTATATTGTTAAATTAATCAAATACAAAAGACTTTGGTAAAACACAGCAAACTACAACAGTAGCCATGAATCAATTGGACGTATGGGGGAGGCGCAGGACTTGCTCGACGCTCTCTACATCCTGGACAGGTGAATCCGGTTAAATCCTAAGGGAATGCCCATGAGAAATCGTCCCATCGTACCAAGGGGATGAAGAACGAGGGTAATACCAATACATAAGACGAAGTACCTCGAAATCCCACAACGATATTTGAGAATCCTTAACCTGTTGGTACGTACATATTATATAGAATGATCCTGGATGTGCTTTCTTGGTTGATTAATAAATTAGTAACTTTTTCAAATACACTACCGAATATCATATACTGGCCATAACCACTGGGTGTATATCAGGACAGTGGTATATAAAACGTAGCGGACGATATCAAGCGTGAAATATGGTCTCCACGGTGCATCAATTCACAAACATACCGATGCGTATACCTCATATGTATATATATATTTCGTGCGTTTTATCCCATACGGTTTACACGGGGTAAAAGGAGGGAGAAACAACGATGATGAACAGGATGCCACATTGCGCAAATTCAGTAAAATCGAGTATTACAAAAGCTACTGTTATCTATATTTATTATTCAAAATTGGTTAAAAAATATTTTTTAAGGATATTCCACGTTCGAGTTCTCAAGGCAGAATATGATCAGAATTAATTTTAATTGAGAGATCATGTCTGCGAGATCTTGGGAATTATCTACTAGTGTCGTTGGTGCTATTCGAATATTTAGGAATCCATTGTTGAGTGGATCGAGGTTCTCTACTCTTTTGTGGATTCCATGTAATCCAAGAAGTGCTATTCTCAAGTAACTTATCTAACCTGATTGTTTTTCTTAGGGGGTGGTATCTCGAAGGGTTTCGGAGCTCCCATTAGATGCATCATTCTCTTAAGGGCAAACTTCAAGGCACTTCTGTCCTTTATACGCTCCTTCTCGCGTTGGTCGTCCTTAGAGCGTCTCAAGGAGCGGATAATATGATCCTGATTCTCTGCTTCGACGTATCGCTTTAAGTAAAATCATAATGAACAGCGTTTAAATTTGGCGCCATTAAATCTAAAGCGTTACAGCATCGACGACAGAGAATAAGAGAAGCTTTAGAAAAAAAATTATTGAACGCTACGTCTGCGGCTTTTTTCAAAGTCCCATAACGCTCCTCCATCCTTTTCAGATAATTCTGATGATCCTGCTGTCTCAATTCCTCGTCGGCCAATTCACTGCGTTCAATGTCGTTCAAACGATTCGCTATTGATTCCAATGTCGGTAACAGATCCGCTACCAACTGTAACGGAGACAAGCAATGTTTAACCCGCGCTCCAACTCCTTTCCTCTACTTATACACTGACGTTGAAAAATGTTTCGTACTCTATTACGAATATCGGCAAGCTTCAAGGCAAACCTATCAGCCATATTGATAAATTCCACCCAGCGATTCGTCATGTCCTTGAGATCCTGTCGTTGAGCTCTCAATTCACGAATCAAAATGTAACAAACCAACGAGTCGCTCTTTACGGTTCCCCCAAAGAGTCTCTCCTCGCTATTCGTCAACTTTACGTTACACCTCACCTCACCGTTAACGCTATCCATTTCACTGAGAATCCTAGCTTGATCCTGAAGGAGGAAAGGAAACGGTATATACATAGAACGTATAGAATTCGTTGAGAAGAAGTAAAAGAATGATTTACGATAAAGTAACTCACAAGAATTCTTTCCTTAAGAGAGCAGATAGCATCCAGCAGAGAACAGTTACATTTATCAGAGCAGGGCATAATCTCAGGATGATGGTACAGTCCAGAATCATCATATATATCATCTTTGTCAATAAGCTTCATACTGTCCGAGTCATTCGAATCATCCAGTAGAACAGCTCGAATGACCCTGACTAATTTCGAATGCGTATCTCCATGACGAATCACTGGATTATCCTGTTGATCTCCTTCCATGTTTTTCTCATCTACACAAAAATTATCGTCTATCTCAGACAAAGAATTTTTGTTAAAACCTACAAGAAATGCTCAACGAGCCATTACGATAACCAAACTTTATTTCAACAAGAGACATACGAACGAGCATTTCTCGAACGACCTTCAACCGTTCTACCATTTCGTTAGGTATACTTGAACGTATGTACATTTTATGAACATAAATTTTATCAGATTATTAGATCCATTATGAAATTTGAAACTCACTTTTACAATCCCAAGTACTTACGAATGACATTTACCGCCTAAACAAAGTTTCGTCTGAACGGAGGCGTAACGACAATCGGAGTAGAGCAACGACCGTAGTGATTTGCAAACGAGACTTTGCCCTAGATACAAATCAGAGTGCATATACAACATGCAATTATATATTGTATTGTATATTATGGCTTTGGGTACAGTGGTCAGACTGATTTACCCAGGGTTCACCAATTCCTCTAATTAATATAACCAATTATCGTAGCGACCAAATATCTCTGTCTCTATCTAACGATACAGTTTCCTACTTGGCTATCACTATAGTATACAGTACTATTCCCATGGTGCACCACCAAGCACTATGTACACTATGGAGTACTACGTCTATTCTATATAGAATACATATATATATATACCACCCACGTGACAGAGTAGGTGGCTACGACGCGTCGCTACATAGATATCCCTGCGGTCGTTGGCCGTCCGCAAAGCCACAAACCGTAACTCAATTAATCCTGATTGATCCGCGCGCATACGTAGATATAGAAGAAAGTTGCAAAGAGTCTCGTGTCGACAAACCAAAAAGAAGAGGCAAGCGGTGTGCTTGACAACAGCTGATGACCGATCGATGCATAAACTGTATTAGCTAGGTGTCCCATGATGAATGAGACTGGGAGGATAACCGTCGTAATTAGTTAGGAGGAATGTCTAATCGAGATACGTATAAGGCATTCTCGAATGTATTACCATAGCTAAACTGAATATAAAGGATAGAAATAATATACCGCCATTTTTAGATAGGATATCCTGATGTTACAGCCATGAAGACAAGTAGCAGACGACGAAGTTGTCTCAGTAAACGGGGGAACGGGTATCGCCTCCTGGCGGCGTAAATAGAAACGTCCCGAGAGATTTCCTCGGGATACAAAAGAGAATTTTTCAGGACTTCGTTACCGGGAGTCTAGAGGCTATTGAGTATACTGAATTTTCTCGTTAGCATAGCTGAAAGTACAGCGAAATGAGGTTACTATTAAGAAAAACAAAATTTATGGATATACTACTTGCTCCTGGACGGCGAGAGCATCGTGGGAGCCTCCATATTGCCATCACTAGTACCGGCGTGTTTGTTAAACAAGGGTAGGTATACTTGTACGTACGTAAACACATTCATAGACATAAGGGCGCACCTGCATTGCAAATTCTAAAGGATTTTTCAGCGCCTCCAGCAGTGAATCGCATTAATCCTACAGCCACGTTGGGTAGGACGAGGGCTTTGCCAGTCGCGGACACGAGCGCAAATTACCGGATCTCACGGTGGAAAGCCAGCATTATCCCAAAACCCAGGGTAACGCCACCAAGGCAAATAAATCAAACCGTCCTGGCGTTATTGTATTTATTGCAGAATTAGGCGTGACGAATGGAAAGCCCCGATGTTTGTTGCGCGATTAACCCGCCACTGATTGCCATTGCTCTGCCAGTAGTATAGACAATGGTACGCCAATCGTCATTGGCTAATCGCATTGGACGCGTCGAATAGCTTTCGAGCGTTTATTATGCATCAGCCAATGTCACGGCAGGATATAAAATATCCAACGGAAAGTCTTACACAGTGTAACACCGAAACGCTGTATTAATGCCGCGAAAGGAGGTCTGTCGGTTAAGAAAGTAATATCCTTCGTGGCAGTTCTCCCTACGTAGAAAATAAATCCAATTTAAAGGATAAGAAGAGAAATATCCTCCATATTGTTACGCGTCATAGACTGCGAAAGCAGTTATGCCAGCAGTAAAAATAAAAGAAAAATGCATCTCTTAAATGCGGTATACTTCACCGCCACGTCTGCCTCCCGAAGATTGGAACCTGGCGAAAAGTTTATCGACGTGTTCTCGGGCGAGCTTTTCGTTTATACATCCGCCCCAGTCGAGATATGTAAACGCTCTTGTTATTGCAACGCGAAATTATTCGTCGCGAATATTATGCCGACGAGTATTCCGCGCCACGTCGACTATCTTCGTATACATATTCTTTCCGACGGTTACCGCGTGCAGAGCTACCGGCAGACACATAGATTCGTCTGGGCGTCGAGACACCGTGCAGCGACGAGGAACGACCGAGACCTTGGAAATTTTTAACATTTCCTTCAGGAAACAGTCCTTTTTCATTCCTTACTTTTCAGCCACTTCCTACATATTTCTATTATTTCCTCGTGCCTCCCTCAAACTTCTCACTGTTATTTGTTCCCATTACTTTTTTTTTCCCTCAACTGATACTTTCCACATAACCTCGCAATGAGTGTCGGATCGTAGCGACCACCGGGCTCCATCGTAAAGCGTTATATACTCGATTGGCTCGACGGCTATAAATTAAAGGGCAAATCGTGCCGAACTACTAATTTAATACTCGTAATGGGTTTGGGAGTATCGTTCGTTTATTAACCACCCTTCCCCGTGTCCTCCCGCAGACTCCTCTCTCCCTGTCCCTCATCGCGATTGTGTATGAGCATAATGGTATGCAATATTTTATCGCAAATTTGTGCAGATTACGCGACTGTATTTATCCGCGCGTAATGTGTCAGTAGTAAAAAGAGTTCTCTAATATGTGACGTAGATAGCCAATTACCTTTTTACTTCGTTCTTTTACTTTTTTATATCCTCTTTTACGTATTACGTACACGATTATTACGGGAATCCGAGTCTACGTTAAGCTCACACGCGTCTGGTACGTCTGACGCTATATACGGCTATTGACTGCATAGGAAAAAAAGCATAGAATTTCTTTGCATTACTTTTTCATTACTTGCTACGATATTAAAAAAAAAAAGGTAAAATTAATCAATAGCTATTTGACTTTCATCGATATTCGCAGCCAATAAAACCTTACACGGAGATATATGCAGAAAAAAAATCTTTTTCCATCTCGTGGAAACGAACATGGTAGTGTTTACTTGTAGGAATTATGATATTTCGCGTTGCAGAATTAAACGTGGAATAAAAAAAAACCTATAAAAATCACTGCCTGACAAATTTTAATATTTCTGTCATGTCGGATGGAGTGTTATCGTCAAAAATAATGAATTCGAAAAAAAAGTCTCAAGAATGACGTATGGTGAGGTACAGAGATAACTGATTTCGTTTTGAAATTTTTTTTCCTAATAAATCTGACGACTTATCCACAAGCTCCAACGTAAACAGAACCTTAAATCTCCCCAATGAACGAGAGGGTAAAAAAATGCCCCAAGTAAGTTCCTAATCCACGAGGAATTCGAGGTATTAGATAACCAACCGCCATATGGTTTATGAAAGGAGACAAAGAAGATACGATGTTATGCGATTAACTGACAAGGGAAAACGAGAGAGGGCAGCATAAAAATCTATATTACTTGGAGCATCTCGTAACTCGTGTCTTTCTATGGTCCAGTGAACGTGGACTATTGTACCCGGCCCCGTAGGATATAACCTAGAAGTTGTCCAAGCGCGTGTGTGCACCCTGTGAAATTTTCGAGTCTAGCCAGTAAATATCGAGTACTTGCCGGAAGCATCCCAGACACAGAAATTGTCGAATAAAGTCGAAAGTTACCATGCTACATCGTGAGAACGAACTTTTACCTAGTTCCTAGGTTGGTAACCGTGTATACGTTACGTCAAGATGAAAAATCCAGGCAGGATTCAATATAGGAAAAAGAAGTTACCCATCGTATCACACGGAGCCTGCGTCATATTTGCCGAGAATAAGGTATAGAAAAGTCTCTACTCATTTCTACCTCAGCGAATAATATTCCACATTTACCCACCCCTGTAGTGTACGATTCTTTATCTGGTTTTCTATGACCTTTTTTCTAAAAAAAAATTTTTTTTTACTAGCTTCAATACACCACTGCACTCGGAACCCTCTACGGCAACACCATCGCCCTCCTGGCTCTTTGTTTGTTCGACATCGATATTGCTGATGGAGGAGAGATTCCTACTGACTGTGCACCTCCTTCCTGGATAGAAACCCTACTGTCCTTACTCACCCTTCGCCAAACCATCGAACCGACGTTAGTTACCCTCGTATCGAACCACGTGTGGTTCAGGCAGGATTGTATGTGGTACAGATAAATATATACAGACATTGAACTTCTACCCCGTGCAATGCTAGTCTGGGTACTTATTTCTGAAGACGTCCCAGATATTTCGATAATTCGAGAGAACCTAACTTGGTCTTTGGTTAAGATGTATCATATATGAGTTTGAAAGTCCACAAGAGTGAATTCGCCATTACAGGCCATAGGAAGGAGGGAGGAGAGGGGATGAAATCTATTAACGATTTCATAGACTCAACGTGTTTGATTTTCTTAGAGAAACGTGGAATCGAGTGTACTCTATCTGCCTCAGAGTACACGGGTAGAACTCTCCGTTCCTGGTAAGAAACTAAAACTAAAAGGACGATCCTGAAGAGATCCCCAGTTTCCGTGCAGCAGACGCTGAGCAGAGCGAGAGCCAGGCCAGCCAGGAAGGCAGGACTCATCTCCATGCAAATGCATCGGGGGGGGGGGGGGGGTAGAAAAGAAAAATAATAACGAAAACGGAGACACTGGCAGTAGCGTTGCTCCCATGAGGGTTGGATTTGTTCAAGGGAGAACTTTTGGTAATCCTCGTCGCGACCTATATGTACGCGGCTTGAATTTCATAGGGAAGAAAGAAATCGATGAGGATTCAGAAAGGAATCTTTGAACATCGGTATAAATATTCGTCAAATAAAAAGCGGCTTTACATATTTCCAATATAATATCAGCCATACTACAGATTCGAGTGCGATAGCGTGGACATCGATTTGGCACTTTTTAAAAATCCCGCGCGACTATATCATAGAAGGCAGGTATTGCAATTCTGCAACGCATCATGGGAAATATGTGAAGCGGTGTTAAGATCGAACCTTTAAAGCGTAAATACTAAAAAGAAACTTGTATTTCTTCGAAATCGCTAAAGCTTTCCGTAAATTACCCTGAAGCAGTTATCCTGTTTTACAAACAGCACGTTGATAATCGTCGTCGACTGACGGCACCGCTGGCCAAATCGCAATGCGAAAAAAAGCGATAATGCCAAAATCGAAACTTCGAAGAAAAAAAATTTTCCTTCGCTTCTCAAAAAGTTATAATACGGATATAACTCGAAAATGTAACAATGGAATAAAAAAAAACGATTAAAGATAAAAGCACGTAAATCTCTCACATGCCCACGGTTATTCTACGAGCGCATCCTGCAGCAAGATTAAGCACACGACAGATTCAAGATCGCGATCCAGAATTGTCACGTAGCACATAAAAAAGCAATAAAATGCAAATAAGCCATAAGCGGCACGAAGGTAACCAAGGCAATCATAATAGTTTACGATACGTCGTCGAGTCGCGGGGGATTTACGCCTTTTAAGAGACGGCAAACTTTTTATCACGTATTCATGATCTTGGACCGGGATGTCGCGAGTAAGACTTAGGAAACGGACTCCTATAATAAATATATACCTATTACACACACCTTATATATATCCTTATATATAAATATATACGAGGTCGATCCCGCAATACCTAATCCGACTATTGTTTCTAAAAAAAAGAAGCACACAAAGAACAATCAGGAAATAGAAACGTACCAAGTTGTTCGGGAGTTTGGGGTGGGTCTCCACTTTTCCCATCCTCCGCTTTACAATAGAATCGATTCTCGAATGCGATACAAGTGTTTGTTTTAGAGAAGACGCAATTTCCTCATATCGTACACACACGCGCGCGTATACGTGCGATCGCCCCGCGACACACGTTATCAGTTCATTTCTCTCTCCGTGTTTCCGACTTCGTCGATAAACATTTCTCGCGTCACATTACGAACGTAACGACGATGAGGATTAGATATTTTACGGCTTGTAAATCGCCCCCTTCGGTCACTCGCTCGTTTGCCGGCATCCTCCCGGCGGGAGAATCGGCTTTCGTTTGTATTTGCATAACAATAAGAAGTTCGCACGTGTCCCGCCGTGTTTATTGCGCAACACGTTATATAGACGCGTTATACGATTTCATTACCCTCGATGCCCATTGGAACGCTCACTTGTAGTTAACGCTATTTTACGTCCGGAAATATCCCACCGCCGCCATTGCACCACCAACAACAGCACGCCGTACCATATTTCTGTATACGTATTTGTATACACGCTACCGCTATACCACCAGGGGTACCACACGCCATACTGGCCGTAGTCGTTGTTGCGTTATGTTACGTTACCAACTCGAGTTACATTAACGCGACGATACGTTACCAGCCTCGCGCATTATTACCCAGTGTAATCTACCTAGTCCGTTGTCTCGACCTTTTGCTCCACGGCAACCCTCTACGAAAACTGACCTACGTCATGCATACGTTACCGCCAATGCATGTGGTTAATGCTTCTAATTTATCTGAAGCTTGTGGAACACGTGTACGGGCACTCAGGGTTGGATGTGTTTATATCATCCGAGTGTTAGTTAGCATCTGCAAATGCTCACGTTCCATCTTCTTGTCCCTTGGCCTCCAAGATTAACAACTGTTATCTCATCTCTTCTCTTCCAGTATCTTCCAGTGCTAAAGCCGAGCCGGGTCCCTGTTATCTGGGCATACGAATAAGTACGAGCTAAAGTCGTCATAACGAGTGGGTAAATCCGCAGGAAACATTGGGGTTACGTATCCACGATATTTCATAGTGTCGACATTACGTCTACGACACTGTCGTTAGAAATTCCTGAGACGGATTTAAGGATCTCCACGTTCATTTCCTTACGTTTCATATTCTCGTAATGTCGCTCGTCTCTTTTCACAATATAACAACCGTATTCTGTTTTTTTTTTTCCTTCAGTTTCTGTTATAACAGAAAACCCAAAAAGCTGGAACATGACTGTTCGCAGCGGAGCCAGTGCCCGGTCGCTCTCATCAATTCTCTACGTTGGCACATTGCGGATTCAGCTGCAGCCGGGTCAAATTATTACAAGATGTCGGACTTGCCGAGTAAGAATAACAGGAAGAATGGGTAACGGTAGGGATTCGGGCTTTTCAATAGGGAAAACTAATAACGCGAAAGGATGACTTGGTACGAGAAATCCTATGGGATATCGTGTAGGGCGAGTTCTCATCGCGCGAACGACTGTCCATAATTCATAGAGAAATCGAGAGCCACATCGCGAATCGAGTCGAATCTCTGCGTAAATAATATCCATCGGCACACGCCACGTACGCGACCGATGAAACAATATATATAATATATAGTACACACACAACACGTCCTACGTGTAGCATAGCAGCAAAAGGACCCAAGTGCGACGGCGATTCTCGTAAATCTTTGCGGAAGGTTCCCACGTGCGGTTCTAACGGGCTCGAGATCGATCGCTCCATATATTTTGAAAATACAACAACTAGAGGGCGACACGTTCAGTTACGAGAGTTACCGATGTACACACTTAAAAGGTTAGATTTCGCAGCAGCACTTTTCCTTGTAATTTACGCCGCTTCCATCCTTTTCTTCTTATTAGGTTCCCCTCAAGACTTCTTGCAGCTTTCTTACGTCGCGAATTACAAACGCAGCCAGAGCTGTCATCCAGTAGGCCTGCATCTCGGGTTTTGGGTATATACACGAGTGCTGCCACAGTCCCGTATTTCTCTCACTTCGTATTCCGATTTCTTGTTCGTCCATTTTGACTGTCTCGTGGAACGTTAATAAAAGCGCGGAGTAAAATATGGAGAGAAATAAGAAGGAAGTCAATATGCCAAGCAGAACTTTCTACGGGCGACTTCTCGTGGATCTTTTTCGCACGACCGCACTTTATTCTTATGCCGTTGCGGCGGCCACGCGAAACTGAACAAGCAGAAGGTATGACGCTTCTCTGTGCCAGCGCGACCTACGTGAGTCAAGAAGGCGTAATGACAATTCCAGGATGGCTGTGTACGAGGCCCGTAGTCACTGTGCCTAGACTCTCGGAAAGCGACCAAATAAACTCAGGACAATATTACCAGCATGTTACCGTATATTTACCCAGGCACTCGGCGCACGCTTGGGTACCCTGACGTTCCTGGAATCACGGGAGAGACGAGGATGGCGTCCGCCGGGCGTCCGTATTAGTCGGTAGCTCTTATAGGCGTTCTCTATAGTTTCTACTGGCAAACGCCCGCAGCGAACGTCGAGAATTCGATAGCCAGTCGGAGAGCTACTGCATTATTTGTTCCAAGACGCTAAGAAGCAACATAACCGTGAGGATAAAGGAAACAATACGCGGCTAATCTCAGGAAATCATTGTACACTTAGGAACAGTATTCATTTTTTAACGTGGTCATATGCGCCATGGATAATTCAGCTCGTCTGACCACGGTCGATTGCGACCAATGAGAAAAGTTGCCATCCCAAAGGAAGAACGAAAAAAAGGAAAAATAGCGACTGTATGAATAAAATATGCGTACCTACACGCCAGTTTTAACGTGATCAATTGAAACGTATCGGTATATAAAATGCGAGACTGTTGAATGATATATCTGTATATGCACTTAACTATATGCGCGTACGTATCACAATACTCCCGTATGATCTGGTATAACGAGTAAACCCACGTATAATTTTCATGCGCCATTCTACCCGACCGCGAAACGAAAACCAGGGAACAACGTTGCGACGCGCAATCCGTCACTCTGCCCGCACCGAATATTACACGCTTCGGCCATTTGCAGAAGCGAACGTAATCAACCGTTAAGCTCCGACTGTTCGTCCGACGGCTCGTTCAAACGGTTCAATTTGTTCTGCGCACCGATAAACGCGTTCTGACTCTCACTCCTTGTTTTCAATTAATATTATTTTGCAAATTTGTCAGCCGTGAATTCCCTTGTTTAACGAGCGAATTCATGACTTTCATACGCAGCTATTCGCACTACCTACAAGCTGGCGCCGTTACAGAAAAAAACATTTTTCAAAGACGTACATTATACTAAAGAATATATTTTCGGCTTATTTAATGTTATATTGCCAAGTTCAATGATGTTCATTAAAACAAACAAAAAATTGTGGCGGCCCTAACTTAATACGAAGTTTTGGCACAATCACAAACTAAAGTATAAAAAAAAATTATAGAACATGAAAATACATTACATGCAAATTAAAGGTTAACCTAATCTAACGTAACCTAAAAACTTAAAGCTTCCGGGGGCGCATCCAGTTTTTAGTCCGTAACTCGACAATGGGAAGGGTGCACATAATGCCTACGAATTTGCCGCCTGATGTGCGCGTTCACGATATGCGTAAATTATTTTATAAACGCAAAGACATGAAACATTTGTTTAATCATTTATGGGATGCTGGTTTGACGCGCACAATAGGTCTTTAATACTTTGTAAAAATTCCATTACGATGAAAACCCTTGGTGAATTGATACCAGATTATTTTTGTACGAGAAAAAGAGTGGAAAATAAATAAAATGTTACGCCAAGGGACTCAAGATAGCATTGTAGAAAATTGCTCTTTTCTCTCTGGCATGTCTCCCGGGTATGTAAGCTATGTTACACATACCCGGTAATCCCCCGGAATCATCGTTATCTTACTTTTACTAATGATACAAGCACTGTAAAATAATTCATTCATAAATGTGTCATCGAACGGATTTAATATTGCTGCATCTGTATCTTTCTCAATGCGTTTCTTTGCATTTATTAGATTCCCAACACGACGATGTTATTTCTGCTTATTGTCACAGAATATACTATATATTATATACAGGTGTTGCCATTTTCTCTGAAACTCGATGCATTTAGAATTGCATTGACCCGATGGCAATTACTTCTCTACTGGCAAAACCTTTTACGACGATATGCTAATGCTTTCCATGTCGGCGATCAGTAATGTTACTCACGTTCACGTAACAGTCGTATTCCTCGGGTAACGTTCGTGTCGAGACTTTCTGCTTTTATGTTTAGCTTCGATATACCTATGTATAAATGAACCACGAGCACGATCGGGATACAAGACTTTATCTTACAGTGAACATACAAAATGAACGGTTGTTAGTGAGCTTCATTTCATTGATTTGGGGAAGTTTAGTAATTAACGATGATCGATAAAAATCTTTGAATTAAATAGAAAAAAAAAGAATCCTTCGAGCCGGATTTGAACCAGCGACCTATGGATGTCTAACTACTCGTGTTCTTTGCCAACTACAGTCCACCGCTCTACCAACTGAGCTATCGAAGGGAATTTGTTATAAATATAGTTATAACGGTCATAACAAATTCATGTAAACATAAAACAATGTTTTATAAATTTAACACTTTCTTACGTTATTCATGACTTTAAGTAACATAATTTAGAATTACCAAATGGCATTGTTTGATAAGTATACAACATTTTGATCTTAAGTAAGATTTAATTACGTTACGATAACGTGCAACAAGGTTATAAGTGAAAGTCGTAATCCTAGCAGAATGTATGAGGCCAAGTTCATTAACGAAATATCACGTGCCAGTTGTATTTTCTTCTCTAGAACTTTGTAGAAGTGTTCGTTATCATTTACAGTCAAGAATCGTGCTCATGTAATCCTTAAAAAAAAAAACGGTCTTTTTTATCACTTAAAAACCATAAGAACTACAAAATCGGTGATCAGTCATATCCTAAATCTTAATTGTCATGACGATAAATATTCAAATACTGGATACTGTGCTTCCAACCGGTTATTAAAACGCTTATCACCTTAACAGCAAGTTATCTTAAAAGTTTTATCACTGATGCACAAAATTCATTGTAAATAAACATGACAGTAAAAGGAAAAACAAAGATGACGCCAGCATACTAGGATTTTCGCGGGTCCTTGTATATTCTTCTTTAAGAGTCACAACAAAATGTCTTACATACAAAGGAGCAGGAATGATAGAAGGATTACAAAGATTATTCAACGTGAAGTAAACCATGCTATAACCTCAAAATTACTTACCCAACGCCGTACAGTGTAGAGAGAGAGAGAGAGAAGTGTCTCTGTATAAAGACTGGATAGCAAACGATTGGTTAACTTCCTTCCAGCTTAAGTAAGAATTCTCCAGACATTTAGAAATTACGTCACCGAGGCCAAACACCACGCAAGGAGACGCTCTTCTGTTTATGCAAAGCACTCATCACCTAGAATCGCCAAAGGCGATACTTCACTAAACCTAACCCCAAAGCGTCCTTTTCGCTGATAAGCCGAAAACAGACAGAAACTTTATAGAACGCGTAGAAAAGTGCGAAGTTGCGCCATCGAGCGATACTCCGCTGAGTTATGGGATATGATAGACTACCGGTATAGAAATATGGCGTAAATATGCGTGAATGGATGCACGCAGCATCTTTTATCAGCGAACAAAGGAATTGTGTGTGCATGACAACGGATGTAGATAAAGTACAGATATTCAATGAGATAAATAAAGTTGATTATACTGCTCTGTAAAAATATTTACCGACGTATGAAAAGCATTGTTGATCACATAGCATGCTCTGAAGGCAAGTGTCAAAATTTAAATTGACAGGTATACTGTCAGTAGAGGAGCGCCAGGACAGCCAATCAC
The DNA here is from genome assembly GCA_030142635.1 of Trachelus troglodyta. Classification (NCBI taxonomy): domain Eukaryota; kingdom Metazoa; phylum Arthropoda; class Insecta; order Hymenoptera; family Cephidae; genus Trachelus; species Trachelus troglodyta. The sequence continues at coordinate 74,688 of JARQTJ010000053.1, forward strand.
TTATATAGTAACATGAAGCCGTATTTTTTTAGTATACTGAAAAATCGGAATTTAGTAATGCTTTAATTGGAAATGATTTCTTTTTGGTTTGTTGATAATATCGACTTATTTTTCTGTTTTATTTTAGAACATATGAGGTAACAAGATTTTTTTGTTAATTGTAGATATCTTGCGATGACCGAGTGACGGCCATACTTTTCTGAGAAAGTGTACCAAGTGCCAAAGAATGAGCAACTTCGTAGCACTGTTGTAAACAAATAAGGTGGTAGTTTGTTCGTGTAATCGAGTCGTAGCTAGAAATATGTTTGTTAATTAATGGCTACTGTATCTTATTTTAAAGAATTCATAGTGTATATGTGAATATTGCTTGGATACTGAGATGCCTGTGTGGTGATTGAAAAGGAATTTATGAAATATATCACTTATTCTTGTTTGGAATTCGTATGGACCTCAATTTTTTTTTCTAATATTTATATATAAATGCCTAAGTTGCATGAGTTTCGAGCTGGTGGACGTTTATAAACTATTGCAGTAGTCTGGTGTTTTAAGGAATTATAACCTGCACATTGTGAGATAAAGTATAAGGTAAATTCCATGAAGTTTTTGATAAAGCTATGTTTTACTAGTAATGAAAACTTGTTATACAACAGTTTGAATTATTGGATAGGATTCGAAGCATGTGTAAAAGATGGATGGAAGCATGGAGCAAAACGTAGCTGGAATGGGTCCGTCAAATCAAGCCGGACCCGCCAGAAGAGATATCGAGCCATGGTTTGATACCAGACGCATGGATATAACCCAACATCAGCAAATGCAGCCTTCGTACTACAAATTTCAAAATGAAATGGGTAAAACATGTTGACTATTACATATTTTATTTTTCCTTCTGACAATTAGCATGTTCGTTGCTTAAAAGATATGGAATGTTTTTAGTTCCGGCAGGAACCTTTCCTGAGATGCCAACGGCAGCTCAATGGTGGCGGGATACTTCTGCAATGAGTATCAATCAGCAGCCGCCACGACAAACTGAGGGACCTGGGATTGGTGGTTATCAGCTACTAGGTATCTCTGTTCACTCGATTCTTAAATTTATATAAGGTATATTAATCCCATTTAAATGCTTACAGGTCATCCGATAGATCAACAGCCAATAACTGAATTACAACCTCCAGAGCCCACACCGAAGAAGGCTCCAAAGTCAAAGGGACTGAGAAAAATAAAGCCTATCAAAGAGTCAAAGGAGGCAGTTAAACGTACGAAACATCCTGAAAGATGGAAAGTCAATATAAAGAAAAATGCCAGGCTACGTGGAGAAGAATATATCGGTGTTGGAGGTAAAATAGTTCCAGCAAAAGTAATGGGACCTCCATGCGATTGTCGTATGCGGTGCAGTGATAAAATAGACGAGGATGCCCGTGAACAATTACACAGTGTCTTTTGGAAGACATGTACATGGGAGCAGAGGAAACAATATATAGCTCTCTCAGTTAAGGAATCTCCCAAGCAACGCACAAGGTGTCGTGGCAATGTCAAATCTGAGCATCGTAGACAAGTCACCTTTACATATTCCCTATTGATCAAAGGCGAATTTATAACAGTGTGCAAACCAATGTTTCTCAGCACTTTTTCTGTATCGGAAAAATTCGTGCGCCATGCAATGGACAAGAAGAGATCATCTCCTGGTGGGATAATAGGACCTGATCAAAGAGGAAGGCACACACCGAAAACAAAGAAAAGTGAAGTCGTGAAGGATCGCGTCCGTGAGCATATAAAATCGTTTCCCGCTGAAAAAACTAACCCAAAGGATCGTAGCGGTAGGAAATACCTAGACTCGAGTCTAAGTATCGCAGCAATGCACAAACTTTATGTGCAAAAATGTAAAGAGGACGGTGTACCAGAGAGTGATATCGTCAAGGAAAGCTATTATAGAGAGATGTTTAAAACAGAATTTAACCTAGGCTTTAAGGCAGCCGACGATAAAGAAAAGAAGCAGCTACAAGGATTTGGAGACAATAGAAATAAACTATGAGGTCCAGATCAGTCGAGTACAAAGTACCAAGATATAAATATTAGTACGGTTCGCCAATGTTTAAGCACCGTACACGATACTTTCGCATTTCCAAATCAAAAATTACCAAAATAACTGGTAATGAATATTCGGAATCGATGTATCTGCCTTTCACTCACTATTTCTCATTCTCATTACATTCGTATCACATCCAATCTTTACCAGTCAATACTACAAAACGATTTATTTCTATGTCACAGACTGATACGACAAATTTGTCGCGCCATAAAAAACTGCGACTTGACGCGAAAGAATTTCAATAGCGTCGCAGCTGTTCGCTTCCTTTTCATAATCAAGGGAGATGTAAATATATTAAAAATATGACTTGCCGATAAGATGTCGTTTACATCGCTCATTCTTCAGAGTCTGATGACATACGTGCGCGTTATCGTTATCGGTCGAATATCGTGAATTAACAAGTTTTTACGTAATGGTCATTCTTTTACAACGTTTCTACTTAAAAAATGTACATATATAAGTATCTTTTACATTGATCTTAACTATATTTTAATCGGAAATCATCGCAGCTACGTATACCCAGTATACGTTATTAAGTTCATCCGTAATCATACGCTGAACACCGCGTATACTAACATGCGTAAGAAGACTGCAACGGCAATAGAAGCAATATAGCTCGTTCGTTATCTGCAAAACATGACTTTTGTAGCATGATCATTTTAATCATGCAGCACTCTTCTACATACGCGTTAGACGAAAAAAACTCTATATGGTGTTAAAAGCGCCGTTCCATTATTCTTTTCTACTTAATCTTTATAAAATATATAATTATTTGTATAGCGACATAAAAAAATCGAACTATTCAGATGACTACTTGTACAAATAAGAATTTAATATGAGAAATCCTTAATTCCTCGATATCAGTTTTCAAAACTGTGTAACGTTGAGTTTGAGATTTTTCTCGAGACGCCTCAATGGGTTTTGGCATTACCTTGCCCGTTACACAGTTATATTATATTTTATTTTGTATTTTAAAATACACGGGGATAAATAAATTCTATTAAAGAAATATATATATGTAATTTAGTACACGTTTCTGTCTTTGAAAATGAGTAATTAGTCATTTGTCGTAGGTAGAAATTTTATATTTTCTTAGATCCGCTACATCTAGCAACAAGTCACTTATCCGCGTGTCATTAATAATAATAACTATAATAATCAATAATACCATCCTAATTAGAAAAAAGGTTGTGTATTTAACGTTTTTCTTTTTTAAAAGGCGCATAATTTCGACACTCACCTTATCGCACTTATTATTGGTCGAATCTTTGATGAGTATTTTAAATTATCTAATTTCAGTTGCGTGAATCGTTATGTCGAATCCACATAGAATTTCTTTATTTTCTTGTGGATCTAACATGAGAGCTTTACATCCTATCAAAACATTAACTTTATCCAAGTACTTTGTTTTACATTGGGAGATCCGTTTAAATAAATAGCTCTTGATTAGCGATTTCTCTTTATGGACATTAATACTATGGCGTTTACTTGAAATATTACGCGTGACGATCGTGTTAAGATTATGATTGAAGAAAAAAAAAAATTGAATAAAGTAATATGAACTGAATATAGTTCCATGACAATAAGGATAGTAGGCATTTAAACGTAAATCTTTTTACAAATCTATCAATTACAGTTTCACGTTTCATTTTTACCTATGGCCTGATCTAATTAATATATTAACATGTTGCTCGGTCTATGTTTTTCTTTTTTAACTTAATAGAGAATCCCCAAAAAAAATGAAAAAATTAAAAACACCAAGGAATTATTTTTGTTCTATAACTACCAACCAATAAATTTTCCCGAAGACAACAATGTAAGTATTTCAAGTGTATGCATCAATTTTGATTTTCCTTACGTTGTTCCTTTAAGATAAAGTAGAACGCTTAAAGAAGTAACGCTTTTATATCATATAAATGCACGAATAAGTAAGCGGATTTAATATTTTGAACTAGGATCGTTCTTGTGCATCAGAAATGCGTAATTCTGAACTGAAGTAGTGGACATTCGGAATCATTTAAAACTCTATTAGCTTCTTGTCGAATTCTTTATAAGTATTCGTGTTCGATCCTTTATTTAAATAGTTACAAAAAATGCATTACGCACACCCATGGCCTTTTTTCGTTGGATTCGTCACAGTTTAAGTAATATTGAATTTGCTTGTGACATAAAAATAAATTTCTCGCTGAATTTTAATACCTCATTCGAAACATTGTTCTTATACTTTCTGTAAGAACAGTGATTCAAGAGCTCTAATTCCAAGATAGTGACAATGTTCTTTACTCTTCGAAGTGCAACAACTACAACATGCTTTCTACCTATGCTCGAATCTCTTTGTCTTATATAAACAAACAAAAAACAAATATAATGTATTGTGTACATCTTGACTTTTGCTTGATTCTACGTTGCTTTGATAGCAATACGATTAAGCAAAGTGACAATCCTTTTGTGTCCGGGTTGAAAACAAAATCTAGCAATACTTTAGACATAGAAGAATATCCAAAGGAAATAATTTCTACTTGACCTGGAACCCAGTGCAATTTGCATTTATTAAGGTCAAGTCATTATAACAATCTTCGATTAGGATTAGAATGATTTAAAACGATGGAACATGTCTGTAGAAACTCTATTAGAAAAATGCAAAGCAGAATGCGCAATCAATAAATATTAAATTTCAATAATTGTTTAACCATTGCACAAAAGCATTTTAAAGGATTACTTACGATGAAGCCACTAGAGTTCCAGATCAACGCATTCTATAAAAATAACCTAGATATGTATTTGTAGACTATAAAATTGTCATTTGACAAAGACGGACATATTCTCAAGCAAGGGATTCATCTGACGTCATGTCTACAAATAGGCAGTTTTTTTATTGAGACGTATTCATTGTTCGTTATATGACAGTAGTGTATCGCAAATGTCGAGATGGAAGAAATGAATGGGGAAAAACAAAGTCCAAAATTAAACAGCGCTTAGACGCCTTTGCTTTCTCAACCTCATCTACGATTTTCGTAGTCACCAAATTGAAAACGGACTGCTGACTTAATCTATTTTGACCGTGGAGTATATCTTGCGCACGAATGCATTCGTACCAATATATCCTATCGTACCGCACATGATGCCTAAAGCTAAACTGAACAGCGCCATGTAGCCAAAGTAGAATGCAGTTTGGAATAAACCGTACATCCTGAAACGAAATTAATTAAATATTACAACAAACAGCTTAGTGCATCCTGTACTGATTGCAAAGGTAAGAACAATGCAAAACACATGAAAACGAATTGATAACTTACTTTGTTTTGAAGAAGAAATAATAAAAGGAATACATGTAAACGTAGCCCGCAGTCGAGCCAGCTGCCAAGAAGCTCGTCCATTGCCTGTATTATAATATCAATATTATTAATAACAGAGTCAATCTATTTCTAGAGCTATCAGATTTATCACTAAATGTGAAAAGAAAATTAATGATAGGAATTGGTAATTACCATCGATAGTCCTCAGCATTGAGAAGGAAGTATGTGCAGACAATTGTGACGCAGACAGTCACAATCATCAAAATAACAAATACCAATAGCATGAATCCATAAACGTAGTAAATTTTATACGCCCAGAAGGATGTGAAGACGAAGTACCTATAATAGCATATTAAATCTTTATTTGATAATCTGTAAAAACGAGCGTATCTCAATTCTTATATAGATTCTTACATTTCAATGAAGATCGACCCAAAGGGCAATATACCACCTAGCATGATAATCACAAGTGGTTCCATAAACCATTTCTTTTCAGGAATAGGCCTTGGTACAGCGTTTACTCTACAAGGAGCGTCTGGGGTCCCTGCCAGATTACGTCCAAGAATAGTTCCTACCAGTGTCAGTGGTAAAATCACGAATATGCAAATACACGTCACTGCCACCTATTAAAGTTAATATATCAAACTGTTAAAACCTAGTACCAATATGGAGTAACAGTATTTTAAATTTAGGTACAAATTGAAATAACTTACCATAGAACTAAAAGGAATGGCACGACTAGCATGATAATACATGGCGATGAAATTTATGAAGAATGCTGTGCCACAAACCATTATTGGCAGCATGAAAGCACTGACTATCATTTGTTTTATCCATATTCGTCCACCCATTCTGGCATACAGTCCACCTCCTGCATAACCATTTATTGGAGACGTCGCTGCATAGACAAAAATCGCAGTGGACAGCATCGAGCCACGTTCTGTGTAGAGTTCCCCGAGTATGGCGAATATAATCACACTTAACACGACGACGGTGACCTGGATAAATACACAGGAGTGGGAAATTATGTTTAGTAGAATAATGATTCACAGCGATAAGAGAACCAACCTGGTAACCAGCACCAATGAGAGCTGAAAATATCATGGGATGACTCGCCGGTCTAAAAACATCTCCATGAACTTGTTTCCAGCCATATTCATCCCCTAGATCTCTCTCCATATCATCCATTTCTTCGTCCCTGCTATATCTTGCATAATCCTTTCTCAACGTGCGCATCAATATCATTGACACAAGACCAACCAGGAATATAACCATCATAAAGCTATTGAAAATGCTGAACCAATGTATCTGTAAATGTTAATGTTCGTAGTGATTGAAATGTTTGAACTTATAAGCTATAAGACATGAGGAATTATGAAATATATAAGGGTGTTGCTTACTCTATGTTGGAAGAAATTTGGATCAAGGTATTTGTCAAATCTATCTTCAAATTTAACGCTACTCTGCTTCCAGTTGACTTCGTAGCTGAATGGGATGTGCACCCCTTGCACAAGTTTTACTTTATTTTCACTGGTTAGATTCACATCTACTATTTGTTTACCATTGTATCCTATATCTAATTTCTTGTGCGTCCAAATGTAATACGACACGACTCCATTATTTTCTTCTGGCTCTCCAACTACCCCTATATTTACAAAATTGTATGAGAACATTAGTTTTTTAACATTTTATAAGACTAAAATAATCATTTATAGTTATCTTTCATATTGATTTGAATGAATATATAATTACTGACAAGACAACATGGTTCAAAAAATATTGGGCCTGTAAGAATCCTTGGCCATCATGTTGAAAAAAGAAAGACTTACCCCAAATAGGTAAATCATCAATGTACATCTGGTACCAATACTGATTTTTCACTGCATATACAAAAGCCTTTTGACTCTCTTCAGTTAGCTCAATTTCACAGTACACTGTTTTTGAGATATCCGCTAAAATTTCAAACGATCACCTCAGTCAATACATTTAATTCCATAAGAATAATTATGCAGAGTAGATACAGAGTATTCATAAATATATCATAGGGTAATAAGGACCTTTGAATTCGATATCTAATCCACTGAACTTCAGTTCTATACCCTGCAGAGCCTCGGAAAGTGTTTCATGATAATGATTGATCACTTTCTTATTATCAATGCAAAATGGCAAAGAGTAATAGGAATAAGTCTCCTGCCTGTTGTGATAAGGTCCAACTGTACTCATCCATAGTACAACTTCCTCGTTGTCCTCGTACTGTCAATGAAAAATTCTCTTACTTTCTCACGTGTTAACACTATCTCATCCTAATTAGGAAATACGTTGAATAGATAAAAGAGACACATGACTTCATATGTTGCAGATAACATAGATCATTAATAAAAAATATATATTGCAACTAGTTCTAACATACGATTGGAAATCGTATGATGGCTAGATGTCCAAAGATGAAACTTTGACATTTCAAAAAGGATGTCACCAACACTGGGTTTACTTACAACGTGATTGTGTTCGTCGGTGCGAACCAGAGTGAGAAGACCGAATACCAGAAAGCCAAAGATCAGTCGAAACCGACACATGTTTTTCGTTGTCGGAATGCGCTCACGGCGCTTTAGACACATACAGTCACTAAACTCCGAAGAAACACACGGGGAGGACACCCCATAGATACGCAAAATAGCATCAACGTCGTGGAAATACGGACCGGACACGTACACGGGACCCGCTTCAAGGATTTTTGTTTATTGCCACGTCAGATGGCTCTTCCATCGGCAGCAACAGCCATATTGGACCCGGCGAATCTTAATAAAACGGAAGGAGTAATCTTTTTCCTGCCGTTAAAAACGTGCGGGACGGGTTTCGGTTCACACAATTTTTTGGAACCTTTGAATTCATACACTGGTTTTGAACTTTACGATTATCTAAATTGGTACATGATGTTATTATGGTCGTATTATTATATCGAGACGCCCCCTGTTATAAAAAAATTAAAGAAATAAGATTTTTATCACGATATCTACGTTATCGACTATTAGAATGGTAGATCTCCAACAAAAGGTATGAGTCTGAGCCTGCATGTTGCTAGAACAACAGAAAACATTTTTGAGATGGTTAGTTATCGCTAAGATTCCAGAATTATAATTAATCAAGGTAATGTCGATAACCATTTTGATAATTGTAACCCAACTTTTCTTGGGCAATGTGACGATTCGTTATCGATGACTATCCAAAGAGAGATAAAGGTTTATAAAGTTGATAAGCTTTCAACGGATCATCAGTATGGCATCGTGTGTCCTCTTACTAAACACACGTAAAATTTCGGATAGCCAATCAGAAAACAGGCAATGTTTGCCCTTTTGCTCTGTTTGATTTCAGTAACGCGTCAAGTATTAGGGAAAGTAACCAGTACTATCTTTTTCATAGCGCGCATTGAAACAATGGACACCCCACCAGAGGAGAAACAAAAAATAGAGGTAAGCCTAATAGGAACAATCGATCATTCTATTTGGAACGTAAAATATTTATCATTCTAAATAATTGGTTCATCGTACGAAATTAGGGTATCCCCATTTATACTTTAAAAACATTCAATATGATTATTAATACTATGACCTTGAACAGGTAGTATAATCTATTGAAAAAATAGTAACATTAGTAGAATGGATTAGAATGCAAATCAGTTGACCAGTTATACTCGAAGGAGTAACCACATCTGCTTTTGTAGTACGTGATGTTCGTCCGATAAATAGCGTTAAAATCATTGAGGGCGAAGCCAAAAAACGGTTTAGATTTAAATATAACTTTGTGACTCTGAATAAGACGGAAAATTAACAATGTGACTTTTCTTAGACAGAAATAAAATGTCTAAACGTAAATTACAAGAGAACAATCTTATCGAGGTAAATTACTGTACACGGTTTGACGGATGTTTTATGTTAAAAAATCTACAATCTACTCAGTTATCAACTAACGTCTTAAAACAAAAGATTAACTATTTTTTTATTTAAGTAATTTTGCAATTAAATCCTAACCCACAAGGACACGAATTAATCGATGTTTTATCATGATTTGATAGCGGTGAGTTATCAAGCAGAACTATAACATTTAGGACCGAAGTTCGCACGGATAAGAAAACTATAATATTGAGTTACATCTTGGGTTATTTATTAAATTACATAAAAATATTAGGTATTCTTTCTATTGATCAGCAATGATGTAATCATTCTTAATCGTACATATTATTAAGTAGCTGACCAGAGTCTCGCGCCAAGTATAATCTTTCACGTGGCTGGCAATTCGTGATTCACTTGCACTTGAGACGTCATAGTGTTGGACAAAAGTATCCTTGTCGATAAAAAGCTTACTGGGTACTTATCAAATTAACCGATATTTTTTCCTCTTCTATTTCCGTCGTGTTATCAATCCAAAGGAAGTTTGCGGAATCGTCGACTTCCTGTCTCTTTTTTTCCTACGATCTTCTTGTTATGATCGCAAAATAAATGTCTCGTAGTCAGTCTATTCGATCCCCTGAGAGGAAGAGGAACTTCTTTCAGATGTCCAACGACGATACGATTGCAGAACCTATAATTTCGACGTCGAGTACAGTCCAAGAGAAACGTCGTCGACGGGTTTGTGATGTCATCGACAGCATTGGAGACCGTGAAATCATCACGAATCATCCTGGTTTTTCTACTCCTCGACGGAACAAACCTACGGAACTCGATATCCTGGTGCGATCAATTATCAATACAGCCTCCTTACCTGGTTTAAAACAATTTGTCGATTTATTTGAACAAAGTTTTATTGGTGTCTTTTGAACGTCCGGATGTCTTGCATGGTCGTGTAGGTCCTGATGGTAGAAAAGAATATTTTCCCCTAATTTAATATATGTTGTATTGTTACTTGTTTTAGATTAAGAAAAACTAAACTTTCTTAATGCGAATATTGTTTTAATTGAATTTTTTATTTATATTTGTTAACAGGTATCTCCTGATCAAGGTTACGTAGCTACGCCAGAGTCGACGGATGTCTTTGTACCGGATTGGATGCTAAAACGTTCAGATGTCATAGATGCCTCTCCTCAAGAATCAAATTTCATCCTTTCTGAAGAATTCAATCAAAGGTAAGCGGCTATTTTGAATTTCCACTCATTGTCAGATATCTTTACGTATCCTTGTTCCGTTTGTATTATCTAGAACTACTAGCGGTGGTGTTGTAGCGGTAATGCCAGTTGTGATAGATGCAGAGTGTTACAATACGAATCATAAAAATAGAGGAAAGTGTTTAGTCTTCAATCATGACCAGTTCGACACGGGTTTCGAGAAGAGAGAAGGCTCCAGCGTTGATGCCAAGAGAATCCAGAAAACTTTCAGGAATCTTGGCTTCGAAGTTGACGTTTTCGATAATTACAAGCACAGCGAAGTTATCGACAGAGTGGAGAAGCGTAAGATATTTATTGAACCGACAGTCTCCCTGAAAATACAACGAAAATTGCTTTTGATCATGTATTTTAAAATCGGTTATTTCCTTTAGTAAGCCAAGAGAATCATTCCGATAACGATTGCTTGTGCATCTTCATATTGACACACGGACTGAACAATGACCTCATCTTGGCTAAGGATGTTGCATATAAATCCGACAGTATTTGGAAACCATTTACAGCCGACAATTGTCCAACTCTTGCTGGAAAGCCAAAACTATTTTTCTTTCAGGTAAGAAATGACTTTGATAATATAAAAAAATAAATTTGCAACTATACCGATGCTCGTTATTGTCAGGCTTGTAGAGGCGATAAACTTGATGCTGGAGTGACACTGAAGCCGCGGACATTTTCAGCCACGGAGACAGACGGCGGTGTAGCATCTTATAAAATTCCAACGCATGCAGACTTTCTCATAGCTCACAGTTCAGCAGACGGTGAGAGACAAGTCAATAATTTATATATATTTATTCAATATTTCGCATGTGCAAAGATAACTCTTGATATTTCATATTAAATCCATTCTAACCATGATAATCGCATAGGTTTTTACTCGTGGAGAAATCCAGAGGAAGGCACCTGGTACGTCCAGTCTCTATGCGACGTACTGGATACACACTCCAGCAATACCGATTTGCTCAAAATGTTAACGATAACCGCACGTAAAGTCGCCACCGAATATCGAAGTTACAACGACCTCAATCCAGCTGGGGATGATCAGAGGCAAGTCCCCTCATTGACATCCATGTTAATAAGAGATCTTTATCTTATGCCAAAATAGCAGAACGACGTGTTGGGACATCGAGAGTATTGGAATATCTCCTAAAAGTGTATTAAACGGAAAAAGGGTATAATCAGTTGTGTGATAACATTCATAATAGGTATCCAGAACCGTGGATAGATTGATTGAGTTTCTAGACGGTCGAGGGACAAAATGGACTCTCGAAACTAGCCAAATATTAAAGCGATTCAGCCATAGAATAAAAAGCAGTAGGGAAAGTATTTTTACTGTATGATGAAAAGTGATATCGGTTGATACCCTTACACTTCACTTTTCAGCACATGAATATTAATTTATAACTTTAAGTTCATTACGTATAAGTACAAATTAGAATTTTCAGCGCTATCCATTAGTCTTGACAATAGGAAGTCTGATGTAGAGCGTCATGGTGTGTCATCGTTAATTTGTTTTTCTATCAATTTTGTACATTATTTGCCAAAAGGCTCTGTTAGCTAAGATCAGTCATTAGCTATTAAACGATTGAAATAAGGTAGTATGTAATTTATATTTTTCTCGTGATTGTTTTACCAAGTCATTCGATTACCATGTTAATTTCTTATCGTATAATTTAACCATGTAGAAACAGAATACGAATTGGATGCGAAAGCCACTGACAATCACAAGGTACCTGATAGTGTCTTATCGTCGAATTTATCGGAGTTCTCGGTTCTCCAAGTTTCCGCAGAATGAGAGGACCACGACTGAAACCGAAAATGGATAAAGTTTGTTGTTAGTGCCCGGTAAAGGAGCGTTGCAGTTTTTTTTTCAGAACTCATTTTGCATCGGGCTACTTCTAACAACTGCAAACACATATGCATGCATCGTCAAACTAATGAAAATTTATGCGTTAATTAAAAGCTAAGTGAGATTTGTGCTTGCCTCAAATCCTCTCTCTACTTCAATTCTCTGTATCTGCCTTTGTGCATGCTTCGTTAATATTTTTCTTTTTTCATTCCCCTCTGTATGTTATTTCGTTACTGTTTTGCATTTCTTTTTTTTTTCCTTAATTTTATTTGTTTTGTAATATAGCTATACCGTCTCGTATGTCTGTCCTCTCTCGTTTTCATTTTGGTGCGTGGCGTTTCATCGCTATCCGTCTTTCTCCGCCATCTTTTTACCTCCTTGCATTTTATCGTATATTGTAACATACACAGTATATGGGGTACAGGATATCCGGAAGATTTACATATACATATAAATTTGCCACCTTATATTCTCGTTTTCGTTAAAGAACCCAACGACGGAGACGTAAAGCAGCAAATTGTGCCTTCGTGCTTGCGGCAACTCAATTTGCTCTCCTGTATCACGATAACGGTATTTTGGAGCCATATCATCAATCATTCCAAGTCTGCAGAGCGTTATTTGCCTATGTATTCACTTGAAACTTGTATCGTGTTACGTTTTCTATTATATTGCCACACGTACGACATGGGTCCCACATGCAGTGAAAAGGCGTAGTACTGGAAGAGTGTTAAGCATGTAAACGATTACTCTTGTTATCCAGTACTATTTATCTTGTAGCCAGTGGTAATTTAAAATTCTTGAAAACCCATAGAGTATCGATAGAATTTACACTAGTGTTGACTAACACAAAGACAGTCTTAGGCGTGAAAGACAGCCGTTTACAAATATTACTCTTTTATCCTCTAAGAATAAAGTTACAACTTGGAATCGATCGAGGGTCCCGGGAAAGCTTTAAAAAACGTACCTGACCTACGGTAAAAAAAGTCTCAACCCGACGATGGACTTGAGCGCTGGCAAGAAGGTTTTGCTGAAAGAGAATTAAATCCGCTCTACAGGGTCATCCAAAATATACTTTAAAAGAATGAAATATATATACTGTGTACCAAAGTCGACTGCTGATAATAGTATTCCTATGGTTTGATTCCCCAGCCGTTTGTTGTAATAAGGGCCTCGTTCAGCTCAATCCTGGTCTTTGATTACCAAGGGATGAGCAGGACAAGTATCCACATTCTCTTTTCATTCACCCTCCAGGAAAGACGTTTATCCATGGAATCCCTTTATTTCTCGTTCCCCAGTTATACAGCAGGCCCTTTGCTCCTGTGGAAAGATCTTCTTCACCACGTATCCACTTATTCTCCTCCCCCGGGCAGATAACAGATAGGACAGAACCCCTGTGACGTCCTCATTTCCTATCGATTGATCTCTATCCTTATTCGACCAGTTTTCCTTTACATATCATCCATCGAAAAAGTAGCACCAGGTCTCTGGGGATGAGCGAGCGATTTTCACGAGGTTCCTGAAGATGAGATGGAGGCATGCTAAGGTTTTTCTTGCTGATGCTAATCCGGCTCAGATTCTGATGAAAGAATGGATGGATGAAGGGCACAGGGTTGTACCGGCTGTTATTCGAGACAGCCAGGGTGCTAAGAGAGTTCAGCACGTCTTCCAGCTTCAAAAACGTAGAGAGAGATTAGACCGACCAACTGGTTCAAGAGATAGAGAGATATAAAGAGAATGTTGGAGCAAGGGAGAGACAATAAGGCAGCAAAGTAGAAGGCGAGAGCGAGGGAGAGTTGAAGGAGAGAATATCAGAGAGAATGAGTGAGTTGTGGAGGGAGCCTTAGAGTTAGAGGCAGGAGTTTGCGCGGACAGATCAATACGCCAACCCCCTACACGTGGATCTCTCGCCCCTAGAGGTGGTCCAGAAGCGAACTGGATGCTGATTCCAGAATTCAGTTGTACGCCTGCTGCCTTTCGCATCTCTGGCACGCGAATTCTCGGCCACGGCCACCCACGTTATTCCGAGATCTCCTCTGGCTTTTCTCATCCTTGAAAAAATACCTTCTGCTTCTACTTTGTCCATCTAATAAAAGCGAACAATATTGTTCATCTCGAGGACGGTATGTGCATCGCTGAGGTTACGTGAATTCCGGTTGTACTCAACATCCGGGAGTAGGTGAGTTTCTTTTCTTTCCAAGGGTGTAAAAGCTTTAGGTATCTGCTTCCTTCAGGCTTTGGAATCTGAATCGTTCCCAACTATGGAAGAAACATTTTTACCGAATTTTATCGATTTTAAGTTTTATCTATTTATGTATATCTATAAGCATCTTACCGAGAAATATTATTTAATTTATTTGTTTTCAAGATAGATAGTTACCTGGACGATTAACATTGAAGCATCTATGCAATATCTGTTATCCATACGGTAAGCCGTCTCGTGTCACTGATAAGCTCAACGGGGCTGATACATTGGTATCCTGAAAATATCATAAAGAATCCTATAAGTAACAGCATGAAGATTGAATTTTCCATTTTATCAAAATCCTATTGAGAATAAAGAGCTATCTCGCGAGAACGATTTATTAGTGCCTGGTGAGAATCGTGAAAAATGTTTTACGCATTTATATACCGGTATAAAATGTCATTTTATAAATAGCAATATGCACTCCATTAGTATTCTATTCTGATTAACATATATTTGCCATATACTCTCTCTCTCTCTTTCATATAATTTTCCTCATAACGCCCACGTACCTAACTATCTACTCCTTTCACTTTAATGTACCCACAGGGAGTACAAGGAAACATTTTCGCACAAAAGATGTTCCCAGAGGTTTACAGAGCCTGGAATATTTTCAATCTTTACACATTTGCCTCTGCGTGATACGAATAAAAATAGAGCATTGCTTTCCTACGTCAAAGTTTTGCCATACAAAAAATCTTATTATATAAGGGTGCACGAGGAAACCTGATTTCCAACTAGGAAAATTACCTATGTAAGCAGAACACAGAGGGTAATGCCCGGGATAGGGTGGATTCTGCCTATGATGCAGGGGTGCATCTTGTGCAAGGATGCGACAAAGATATGCACTTATCCCTGTTTAATATAGAAGGGAGATGCATAACAAACCCCATACTCCTAGAGTCCCCCCGTATCTCCTTTCAACTGTTTTTGCACCACAGTGAGCGTCAACTACCCCATACAACTACCGTATACAAAACAACAACATAACCAAGCATAAATATTCAAGGATTGGAGGAAGGTATACGAACGGATCAGAAGTATTTTTTTTAAGTCAGTTACAATGCATAGCATAGTTTTAACCTTTTTCAAGAATATCTGTCGCATCAGATATTGGGTTTGAGAAGAAAAAAATATATTTTTATCCGGTTGAGAGGCTTGAGATGTGTGTGCATTGTTTCTGCTTTCATACTGGATTGATGAAGAATTTCTATATACTTATATAGTAACTGCTTCCTCCTGGGGTTTAATTCATATAGAGTTACTCATGAGTATTGCTCCATCTGTAGGTGGTTCTACCATGAAATTCAAATGGACGAGATAACTTCAGCTCGTACGCTATTTCCGAATGAAACTGTAGATAAATCCTTAACGTGATAAGTACTTTTATATATAATATACTCAGCTACAAATATTACCGGGCACTGCTTGAACTTTACAATACTTCCAATTGAGTCGTGACCTAACCTATGACGTGACCAATATCTAGGACACTAGTAAAATTTTAATTCCTGATCGTAATTAACTGTTTCCTTGCATAGAATTGAGTAGTGGTACAATCGAGCTAAAAAGTTGACTAAGAATAGAATATTATAGAAATTTAAAATCACTTCGAAGTAATTTCAATCAAATAACACACCTTTGATTGTCAGTTATACGTGACACTGCGTGAGTCAATATAGTGAATCGGTAAATATGAGGGTTTCAATAATTATAGGTGTATACCTACCTATTGTATTCGAATCAATATAATCAGTGTCAATTAAATCGTATAGATCGACAAACGTAGACAAATAACTATATAGAAATGGTGTATACATACTTCTGCATGAATTAATTAAATTATAACGGTCCGATGAATACATTGCTTTTTTCGTATTTTCCCGGATTCCTTTATGCCGGCTTTTCCGTTCCACTCTATGGCGAATTTCATTTTCAGGTATTTACCGTGCAATCGAAATCTTCTTTGTAATTACACCTTCGGTCTTGTTGTCTGAAACAACGATTTTCCAGTTTCAGATCTATCTCCGGTTCTCTGTCATTTTTCTATTCTTTTTTCCCCTTTCATCTATGAAACGACTGTCACGGATGTCGGGCAGTTCCAAAGCTTGCATTACACAGGCTGCACGTTGTCCACACATGGATTGTAAAATGTCTGTGCGTAAATATGATATTTACGTACGTATTTATACACGTGCTTTGATATGTACAAACTCGACATGCTAGACTTTGATTTCGCTCGAGCGTGCAACTCGTGAAATTGATGTCTGGCATTTTGTTGGCAAGGGTAATAGCCGCTGGCTTCGAGCAGCCGCCATTATTGCACTAAAACATCCATTATATCCTGGCAGATATTCGCAAAGACTTCTTTCGCGCTCTTATTCACTATTTTCCTATGGATTATCCATACTCGGATATTTGGCGAATGAGTAACAGGAAATTTAGAAGCTACAGATTTTTCATCTCGTTTTCGTATTGCCTGACTCATTGAGGGAAAATGACGTACGATTAGGTATGGGCTTGTTTAATAAGAAAGGATTTAATAAAATTCTTTTTCGGTATTCCTAGGATTTTTTATGAAAGGTTTTTTAAGGGCTACTCCAGCAGCTCTCGTTGGCATCAACCATAAATTTTGTTTTACAACTTGGCGAAGGATATTTTTGAATGGACGACCGATGCCTCCAATAAAATAGAAAGAAAAAAGAAAATAAATTTTTCTGACTCGTAAACATCGACATATAGTATGTACTACGCGATCCCTACTTCAAATCCTTTGAAAAAGTGTCCGCTCAAATAAACAAAGAGGAAATGAGGTGACGGCCAATCGTTCTCCTTTTCTAATGTTCCTACTGGCTACGTTCTCTATACTTTTGTACTACGACTGCTGCTTAGAAAGAGACAGGGCTTGGCCGCCACCAGTCGCTATCTTTTTCTTTCAGCCAAACATTTTTCCTATGTCTATGCGTAGACCATACTACAAGTTGATGCCCATAAATATCTTCTACGTGTCCGTGAATTTTCATGAGGACTTAAGAAAAGGGAAGCTTTTAAAAATGTGGTAAATACATGTACGGTTTAAGGGCGTTAATGGGATATTTGAATATTATTATATTGCCATTATGCAGGACCTCGAAGAAATTCCTAATAAAGGGATAATAATACTTGTTATAATACAACCCAAGGAAACACTATTGAAAATATCTAATACCGATAAACTTTTGTACGAGAATTCTATTGTCATCCTTGATATTAACGTGCGTTGCGTAACTCGTTAACGTGAAAGAAATATCTGTTAGATCGAGAATGAAGATGGATGAAAAATGTTATGCGGAAAGGCCGAGAAGTGAAAAGCAGCCAGGTTGAAAAATTGGGGTTTCAGCACTAAGGTAAACGATTTCCCATGCGTTTATCGTAAAACATGTAGATCCCATGTGTAGCATAACGGAGCATGAAAAATGGGATAAAAAAGTTCGGTAATAATCGTAAAAGAAATAGGATAGAAAAAAAGGGAAAGTCAGCATGCAAAGCATAGCGAGTAAAGCACAAATAGATTTAAGCGGCGCGGTTTCTCAAATGTTGCGATATATTAAAATTTTTAAAACCGTATAGAAAGTAGTTCTACGCAGCATAAAAAATTCGGTGAAAAATGAGACTACCTTATTACTTATTCCAGTGTGTTTCTTCCTTTCTGTAGAGTTATACGCTCCTGTAAATGTCTCGTGTTAAAAAAAAGAAAAAACTACTTGCATAGGTTTAGTCAGCCGCAAAGAATTCATCTGTCTTCTTGCTTCTATTCAGTCTTTATAATTCATAGAAGTGAAATATGTCAACCCACTGTGCATCATGGACGCTCATCGAAGTCTTTCGTTTACAGAAATTCATAGAGGATAACGAGAAGAATGGGGGTGTACGTGGCAGGGGTTGCCGGTGTAGTAGTCTTCTACGCCGCCGTGCTTGCTGTAGGCGTCTGGGCAGCCGCCATCAAGAGAAGAAAGATCAGACAGGGCCAGGATGATATGCTTTTGGCGAATCGCGGTATTGGCCTCTTCCTCGGGGTCTTCACTCTGGTCGGTACGTAATACTTTTATATGAATTTATTGTACCGGCTGATTAATTCTAAGGAATTCATACAATTCATCTTAAGTAGAGCTTGAGTAAAACCGATAGAGGATTATTGAATAATCCACGGTATGACTGCTACGAGAGAATTACTATTGTAAGTTGGTATTTGCATAACCGTGTACTAATTATTAATTCGTCTTAATTGGCGAGCAGTGCAGGTAGTTGTTAATTAACGAATTGATGCTTGTAAGTTGGTACAATCCAGTAACAATGACCTTGGTCTTTCCGGTTTGAGTCTTTGGGGGTTATGTATCTAGATTTCCCTGGTGACTATGGGGATACGGGACTACAGACTACCGGAGGATAAAGTTCAGGCTTTGAAATTCACGGACATTATTCACTATTTGATTTCACTCGTACCTTGACACTCGATCTTCGTGTTCTGAATGCCTGAATGAATAGTATTTTGCAGACGACCATCGTTATTAATGTATTGCTTTTTTGTTCTTATAATCATAATACGCATATCCGTGCTGCTTTGAACCTAATGGGCATATTAATTTTGTTTAATATAACGAATAATTTGTCTCTGAAAATTCAGCATTCTCGTGATAGCTCGACTGACTGTAAAATCAACGCGTGGTCTTTGTGTCGGCCATTACCGTAATGAATGTGACCAGAAGCTTACAAACCATTGGTGGACGTAACATCCATAGATGGTGTTGGGTCATATAGGTGCGCACCCGGGAAAGAGAGACAGAGATAGAAAACGGATTGGCGATGTGAGAGTGAATATAAAAGCCTATTTTCATCGTTTATTCACATTTCAGCTGCATTCAGGCGGCGTTCATTGGGCATTCAGAACATTCAAAACACTCAAACACTGAACTCCGACTATGGCGCGGATTCCGTGTGTAAAAGGTTCTGTGTGTCATTCAAGCGTCGAATGCGGGACTAGCCTTTTCACGTGGATAGCACAATGTCTTACCATTCACCATAAGCCACATTTTCCACTCTTTTTTCCGTGAGAGTGAGACGAAGAGGCTGAAAGAGAATGAGAGAGGAAAACCTCAGAACATGAGAACGAGTGAAAATCAAAGGGAGGGGAGAGTGTCTCGAAACTGATAACGGTTTTAATTTTTTCTCTCTAGACACTCGAACTGTGACCGATGTGAATCCATTTTCCTTCGACGTTGCTATCTGCCCTGCGTAGAATAAACTTTTGCATAAACTACCCTTTTTTTAATGTCTAGCTACATGGGTCGGCGGTGCTTTTATTAATGGAACTGCAGAAGCAATGTATACCAAAGGTCTGGCTTGGTGTCAAGTCCCCATTGGCTACAGTCTTAGTCTATTTTTCGGTATGTGTTTTATAAAAAATCATCCTGTAATAATAATGATTTTATATTAATTTAATTATTTTTAATTATAATCTTTAGGGGCTATTCTTTTCGTGAAACCAATGAGAAAAGCTGAATACGTCACTATGCTGGATCCTTTTCAACAACGTTATGGCGCTCGGGTTGGTGGTTTACTGTTTCTACCAGCACTTTTCGGCGATCTCTTCTGGTGCGGTGCTGTCCTCAGTGCACTAGGAAGTTCACTCTCGGTGGTGGCTGAGATAGATCCTCATATAAGTGTATGCGTTTCGGCATTTCTGGCGGCCATGTGAGTATTTATTGGGAAATTCCTGAGGATGTTTGCATAACAAATTCCCAGGGGATTTCAATTGCCTCGTTCCTGATAAAGTTCAAGGATCGAATCAGAAGCATTGTTCCCTGGCTTCCTCCCGGGACAGGATACTTCGACCAGTTTCGATGATCATTAGCAGTCGGTATTTTCAATAGAGCGTGGAATGCATTCTCCGTGCATAACGAAGTATATCGGAGTATTCAGATACAGTCAACTCTACCTATGGAAGCGATCCGTATAGTCGTGTTTCCCCTCAGCTCTCTTTCTAAGTTTTGCGCGGAGTGGGGAAGGCTTCCCCTCAAACTCTTCTGTGCCTCTCGGCACGCGTGTTATCCGCGCTCTGTCGAAGACTCGGTCTATTACAATGGAGTGAGGGCTGTTTGTAATAACGCCCTCTCGCTAGTTATCGCGTCTCAGAGACTCGGGTGCGCGATTATACAGACAGTCGACTGTATATTCAATAGGAGGTGAAATATAAAATACAGAAATTCTGAAGGAAAGTAGTGAATTCGTTAAACGACTCTGACTTAAAAATAAGTATTTACTATTCTTTGCTATAACATCCGTATCCATAGATGGTATAAGCGTCTTTGAATTCCTTGAATATGCTGATGAAGCGGAATACACTGTAAATAACGATTCGCTTGACGTTTGAATACGATTAGGATTGAGCTGTCGATTTGGAGATTTGAATAAATATGGGAATGCTTGTTCAGAGGTTGATCTTACATAAGAGAATTTTAAAATGTTAATTCGTGTTCACAGTTATACAATTTTTGGTGGGCTGTACTCTGTGGCATGTACCGATGCCTTGCAGCTGGGATGCATTGCTCTAGGACTAGCAGTTGCGGCACCTTTTGCAGTGCTGCACCCTGCCGTGTCCCTTCAGAACAATATATCGCGGAAGGATTGGCTTGGCGAAATTCAAAATGAGGATCTTGGTGAATGGATTGATGGGATGCTTTTGTTAATATTTGGTGGTATACCTTGGCAGGTGATTAGAAGTTTTTTATAACAATTTTTAAATTAACTTTTTGCATTACCTTTTTTTTATTTTCATATAGGGATATTTCCAACGGATTCTTAGCATAAAGGGAACTAATATTGCTAGGACACTTTCTATTGTCTCTATGTTTGGTTGCATTGCACTAGCACTACCTTCTGCATTGCTTGGGACTGTTGCTAAAGCTACGGATTGGACTTTGGTTGAGGGATACAATCGGACTTATCCTCCTGAAGACGGGTACATTGTTCTACCTGCGGTACTGCGGTATTTGACACCTCAATGGGTATCCTTCGTAGGTAAGATATTATTTTTTTAATTATATATTTTTAGAAATTATCTAAAATTTGTTTCATTAGGTTTGGGGGCCATTTCTGCTGCTGTTATGTCATCGGCAGACTCTAGTATTTTAGCTAGCAGTTCCATGTTCGCCAGGAATATTTATAGACTGACTATCAGACCAAAGGTAATTCAAGATATTAAAGAAATTCATTCTAACAAACTAATTTGCCGTTCTTTCAGGCATCGGAAAGAGAACTTAATTGGATTTTAAAAATTTCGGTTCTGATTGTCTCCTTCCTCTCGGCCGCAGTCGCCCTGACTGTAAACAGTGTTTATTGTTTATCGTGAGTATAATTATAACTTTGGTATAGAGGAGTAATCATCAAAGTTAGCGTTGTTTTTTATCATTTATTTTATATTCCCAGATATCTGTGCTCGGATCTGGTCTATGTGGTTTTATTCCCTCAGCTGCTCTCTGTAGTTCACTGGCCATCATTGGTGGACACCTATGGATGTCTAGCAGCATACGTCGTTGCCATTGCCCTACGAATTTCCGGTAAATTTATCAAAAGTAATACGAAAAAGAATTTTTAAAGATACAAAAAAATTAATTTCTTTTAGGCGGTGAAAAGGGTCTTGGACTTCCTCCACTGATAGAGTATCCATTCTACGATATGCATACTCAAACGCAAAAATTTCCATTCCGCACGGCGGCAATGCTAACTGGTCTAGTAGTTCAACTGGTGGTTAGTTTTTTCACGAGAAATCTTCTCGGCAAAGGATATTTCCCAAGATGTTGCGATATCCTTGGCGTTTACTCGCCCAGAAAGTCAAAGGACCCAGCAGGAGTGGTCCAAAGTAGTTCAGGAGCAGCCTTGATAGATTCAGCCGGCAACGTAAGTGCCGTATTTCTTTTTTCACTCAGGGACCTATACTTGTGAAGTTTTAATGAATAAGATCCTTTCTAATTCCTAAGTGCATCAAAGTTTCTTTTTTATAGGGACCAACCAGCGGTGGAACGTCAGCTACCACTCCTGAAGATAACCGACCTGATTATAACGATGTGGTCGAGGAAATCGAGCATTACGAGACAGTGAGTGAACTTTATGAAACGACCAAGGCGAACAACACTGAAATGGTAGTCCAAACAGCAAACCAGAGTCTAATGAATTTGCAAAATTTACAAAGTATCGTACAATCGTCTGGCACATGTCGACCAACAGTGCCACATCCACCTAATAACATAGGAGCTCAAATTCTGGGTGTGAAAAATTTAACAGCATCCTTGGGACCATCTGTAATGCCAAATAATCATGGGAATCCCGTCAGTACTGGTACCCTTAAATTCTTAAATTCATCCTGCCCGGCAAACGGCATCTCGTATTCAAAATTGTCGAATATCGAAAAAGCGCGTGAGAACGAGAAGGTCATCGACAAGAATATGATGGAATTGAACTTGAATTCTCAGGAACCGAGTATCATGAAAAAAAATATCAAGGGTGTCAAGTTAGTTGGAATGGAAGGTGGAACCTTGCGAAGACCTTCTCTACAGGTAATTACACAATTCTATAATTATACGCAGAAGTAATCAAGTATAAATATTTTAGGGTACTTTCTCACCTACGCCGTCTGTTGAATTGGTAAACATTTTGGATAGAAGACAAAGTAGTAGCTCGTATGGGCCTAGTTCATTATCACCTGTACCAGGAGTCGAAGCATGTAAAACTCACGGAACCGCTATTGGAGGTCAGGGTGGTAACGAGCATTGCAGAATTAAAAGAGGAATTGTCAGGCATCATAGGTACTATTTCATTGTAGCTTCATTGTCGTCCAATCAAATGGAATATCTAATTAAGATTAATTCTTCTCATACAGCTTCAATGATACTGGTGATCGGGCTCTAACTACCCTTGCCAGGCAACCAACCTATCCATCAATGCCACTACGCTCAGAGGACTGTCGCTTGACTCTGGTAAAAAGAGAAAAGAAACCATGTGGTATCGTACGCCATTCTTCAGTTGCAGACGAAAAGGGACTTGGTGGCTGTGGGATTGTAATCAGTCCTACTTACAGTATGTACGGTTCGACAATTAAGAATTGCAATTATTTTGTAGCAGACGACGAAGCAGTAAGCAGATTTTAAGTAGAAGGATCGACGCACGTCCTGTAGGGACTATACCTACTGGCTGAATTTAACTTGTAATATCTTTTTACTTGTTTTAAACAATTACTTTTCACGCGGCAATTTATACTTAAGAAATTTATTCGATGTATATAACTGATCTTAGGTAGGAAATGTATGGTAAGTCAAGTATAATTGGCGCCAGGCCCGAAGCTGTCAAAACAATGGAAGAAAAGATTAATTAGAGAAGAGAGAATTAAGCTAAAAAGTGAAAAAGAAAGAAAGAAAAACATGATACGCGCTATCGAGCTTCCTCGAAGCAGACTGTACGGGGGTAGCTCGATGAGAATATCCATTGTAAAACGTACGGTGCTTAGAATGATAGAAGAACTATGTCCAAATATGTACGTGCAAATTCATGATAATCTAACAAATACGATATTTTTGCATCGATAGCTCGTTAGCGATAAGATTATAGCTTACCGTCGGATAATAAAAATAATTGGGAAAAAAGGATCTCTCAAAATAGCAACAACCGTAATACTTATAATATAATACTTTGTAGACACATAGTTCGCGTCTCCGTGCTCAAATTTAATAAGAAGTAGAACAGTCAAATATACGTTAATAAATATAGCGTCAGATAATAGTTAGGGAATAAGTAACGAAAGTAAAGATAAAGAAATACATAGTTTCCATACTTGCCACTCTTCTACAAAGAGACTGAAAATTAAATCTGTACCGTACCATGATAAGCATTAAAATGTCGTTCCTAAATTCTTTTTTACAGCCATCTAGTATTAAATCCAATTCCAAATGGAATGTACCTATACCTATCTATTGTATTATAAAGTAAGATGAAAGGGCCTGTTGATTCATTTTTCATTTCCAAAAGTCAAGACGAACCAGAATTAAAAGAGGAGTACCTATTCCGTAAAGTCCATTGAAAAGACCTGTAATGAATTTTTCTAAGGAGATTATTTCTTTGAAGTCCACGTTTCTCTACCTCCTTCGTACATTGTCCAGCTCAATTAGGCAGCAACGTTCTATACTTTTGTGAAAACATTGTATGTACGTACATCTATGACCTGTGTCAGTATTATTAAACTTAAGTCTAGTCATAGAAATATAAGGGTAGAAAGAATTTATAAAAGATTTTGCATGAGAGTAACGAGCGGTCCAATCAGGACAGAATAAAATGTCGCTCCTTTTTATTTCGATTGAAATGTACAGTGCAGTCGTATATAGATTATATAAAAGTACACGGCTATCTTATCGGCGGCAATTTTATCATTTAGATGGATATTATATACATCTACTAGGTTGTAATCGTCAAAGATTACTCTTAAGTTTAAATTCAGACACAATCGTAATTGTGTATTGTGAATTATGTGCCAAAATGTAGGATTAACATAATTATATATACACACATAACTATAACGTATATAGATATTTATAATAAGATAGCACTTACGTAATTTGTATTTATCAATGTTCTGGGAATATTTTAAAATTTAATCATGTCACATGTTTTTGATTCGTTTTTGCTTATCGTTTTGAATCTTGTACTAATTGATTAAGCTTATTTATTAGCCATTAATAAGAATTATTAAATAAATGTTTTCATTTTTAAATAAACACTAGTATCATAACCTTAGGACATTCTAGAAATATTTTTGACCCTAGGTCAGAGCCGTCGCGTCAGTTTGTTCGAATAGAACAATTCGGATTTATCCATAAATCATGAGAATTCGTACTCATTACCACTGTCATACACATTCTATAATAGCTTGGACGATCAATGGTAATAATAAAAATTATTATCTAGGTAAGAAGCTCATTCTATCTAAGAGATACCTGCAATGATTTTAAATCGTCGATAGACTCTAGGATCTGCAGGAAATGATTGTATCGACACTTTGTAACAATAAACTTTGACTTGACCGTAAGTGATCACATGAGAATAATATTTATTTAATAATTAACAGCACCTTTTAATTTTGTAAAGCTTAAAGGAAAGTTCTCAGGGATGCTGTTCCGGTATAAAAACAAACTTGAAAGTAATATTAAAAACATATTATTTATTATTAAGCAACCGACGATTACCTGATTATCATTAGTACTAAAAATACTCGTAGTAAATATTATCAGCGTAACAATAAATTCCGCCACGAAAAACACTACAGCGATAAAATTCATTATAAGGTTACATGTAGACGTTTTCGAGGAATTTCTATGATAAATTAAAAAAACTGTGTATATGAATATCCTTTGGTGCATTTGACGTTCGGATGCTGGATGAGCCTTCTATGGGACAATGTGATGTAAATGACTTTAAGAATGCAGGCTAGTTTGATGCTGTTGCAGTTCAGCTACAGTCTGAAATACAGGAGTTGGTTCACATACTTTACAAAAATAATATACCGTTTTCTTAAATCCTGACCGTTCCCTTGCCTGATTTTTTGAGCATGAATTTAAAGTATCTGTATTACTCCCATGATCCGGTACTTGGGAATCTCCGTTACTGCGAAATTCACACTGTGAATATTGTTTGTTCGAGACCTGAGTCGGTTGCATCTGATGTACTGGTGAAGATCGAACATCGGCAGAGTGCGAGGATACATTAAAGGATAAACTCGGAAGTTGTGGTGCAATAATTTTTGATACGACTTTACCATCGACTTGAAGGGTGTTTCGTACCGCATGTGGCGCAATTTTCCCATTTATGTGTAGATTAATATGCTCTTGCATGAGGGCCGTGGATTTACACTTGTAGACATGGCACAACTGGCATATGTAGGATTTGTGATGCTGTTTCATATGTTCTTGAAGTTCAACGTGGTTGGTCGTACGGAAGGTATGACATGTATTACACACATATAACGGTTCGTTGGAAGTTGGTCGAGCTTGTTGATTCATTACATGAGAATATGAACTGCTATGTGCACCAGGTTCAACATCAGACGTCGAGGCACAGTATGATTTGCTTGGCTGTATCGGTTGTGGTTTTGCATGTCGTGTTCGGTGCAATTTAAATTCCTCAGCTGTAGTGCATGTGAAATCTTTACAGGAGGGACAAGTGAAGATTAGTCCGCTGGATAACTCTATGCATGGTTGTTCTCTGGTTGTTTGCTGCGAAGTCTGTTTGTATGTTTGCGTCGTTTTTGGTTGATTAATGAAATTAGATAATTGGGTTGGTTGTTGACTTGGGTGCTCAAGCAGGTTGTGTATAGTTTGAGATATCGATTGGTGAGCAGGTTGTCGTGTCACATGAGATTCTGTTCGTAAAATTACATCTGATTGTGACTGTTGTAATGGGACATTCAGAGTGTCGTAGTTCATTGAATATCCTGAAGATCTTGTACTCCCGATTGGTGCATCGGTAGTGATAGGCTGCGTGTTGTTATTAGTGAGCGAAGTTGAAGACGAAAAGGAGGAATTGGAGGGTCTCGCAGCAACAGATTTGTTGCCTGATTGACTGACTACTCTGTAAGGATACTGAGGACGCGTTGGAGGATTCGGAACAATGCAGTGAGAGTTAATGGTAGAAGTAGTGGTGCTATTCGTATTCTTTGGAAGGGTATTAGAATGAATATTAGTCGGAGCTGAGTAAGGAGGTGGAAGCCGTGATGGGACTTGACTTTGCACAATAGGAACATTTGTAGTATCGTGAGTTAAGTTAGTCCATTGAGAATTTGGAGAGGGTTGTGCCACTTGTTGATTCACATTTAAATTTACGTTGACACTGTTAACAGCACTGACTGGTGGTTCTCTTCCAATTGTATTTGAAGTATGCGTTACGAGTGGAGAATGATGTACGGCTGTATTAAATGTAGATGCATTTTCAATACTTTGTGTTTGATTATTTACAACGGGCTGATAAACTCTGGCGTTGGTATGCATATTAACTTGTCCTGTACTTGTAGTTGCTGTTTGACAATGAATAGGATTTTCTGTGGCATTGAAAACTGTACCGCATATCACACACGGAGTAAAAGCAGCAGCATTGCCACAATTACTTTCGTTATTAGCTTGTTGTGTATTATTGACGTTAGTGGTAGTTTCAGTAATATTGCTTCTTATTGGCTGTAAAATTAATTTGTTCGAAGTTATACATTGATTGAGTAATGTTAAACTACCCTGGTGAACGATACGCTGGACATCATTGACCGACGTTGGTGTCTTCTCGTTAGCCATTTGGTGAATGACATGCGTGTTCGAATGTTCTGCCAAATTCTCAGCAGACGTACATGGTAATCCACATGTTTCACATATGTAAGATTTCTTATCATGCTTCTCCAAAAGTTCTGACATACTTTTCACGCGTAAAAATCCTGATTTAGGTGTCTTTTCATTCTTTGAGCTACGTGGCATCCCAGTAGTAGAACTTGTTTCTGAACTATCCGTTGGTACTTCGGTATCTATAGTTGTACCTGTGTCTTTTTCTTCACCTGAAGCCAAGGGATTCTTTTCTGTATTAGCTTGTTGAGCTTCAACGATATGCATGACATTCTTCGTGGCGCTAGTAATAGATAGAATTTCATTGAGAATACGTGTTTGCTGCTCAGTTTCTTCAGATATACATGATGTATTCGAAGAATTGCCTGCGGAAGTGATAGTTACTACTTGCTTGGGTAACTTTGTGACTTCGTCTCTGATTATCAGATATCTAACTTCGTTTTGCGATTTTGATTGATGTGGTGCGTCAGATCGTCTTGCTTGAGAAGGCGAGTTGCCTGAACTCACAGCCACTTCCAAATTTGTTTCACTCGAAGTCCGTGTTTTTGTTGAAGATTCCTGAGGCTTTTCACTAATTGCAAGATTCGTGAAATGACTTGACAGATGATCCTGACACCGTTTTTGGCAGTCGAATTGCTTGTCACATATTGTGCATGTGGCTTTTATATGGGTATTAAAGTGCTCCACTGCACTGAAAGAGATGCCACATCGAGAGCACAATAACAGATCATTACTGATGTGACTATTCTGATGGAGCGTCAATTGATTTTCCGTTTGACAGGCAATATGGCAAATTTTACAACTATAATTAGTCGTGTCCTTTGATTTTGCAGGAGAGGATCCATCGGCCATCGTATAGCACTTGCCAACATGAATGTCATAATTGTTCTTATCAGTAAAAGTTTCCTGACAAGTTGAACATGTCATGCCGTCATTTAATGTATTAGTGACATTAGACATATTCTTAATGCTAGAGCAGGAAATTGAATGATTTGTAAGATCAGCCTCAGAGCCAAAGGGTAATTTACAATGACGACAGACGTGCTCAGCGATCAGAACGTATTTTATGTTTTCAGCCAGTTCAGCAGCCTGAGCCACCTGCATTCTTTCCTCCGCAGATACGTTGTAATTTTCAAGTGCTTTCATAACAGATATCTTAGGGAACGAATGACGACTAGCAACGAAGAGAGGATTCTTTATATGACTGAACCAGTGTCTGCGAAATATACTTCCAATACCGAAGAAAATCACTTTGCATATGTTACATAGGAAGGTTACTACGCCACGGATCTGAAGACGCGGATGCATCTCCAGATGATGACGTAAAACAGATAAGGACTCCACAGTAATATGGCACGCAGTGCAATACAGTTTTGGTACCCTGCCACTTGTCCTGTTTACGGAACACTGCGCGCTAACACGATAATGTATCTCCAGGCACTCTTTCCTCCGGAAGACAACATTACAATGTTCGCATAGTAGCACCATCTCTATATAAACGCTAGAATCTTGGTTATTTAACAATCCATTATTAGGATGACATGGGCATACAACAACTTCTTTCGGAGAAGCTGTCAAGCTAGATATAATCTGATCTTCCTTTCTAACCCGTTTGTCACTGGATGGATCTTTTTTGTCCTTTTTGGATTTTTCCACATGTTGATCTTCAGCATTCTTATCTTTCAGACCGTAGAGGTCCAACCATACTGATCGCGAACGTTTATCAGGTGCTGTTCTGTAATCCTGCTGTGCCTCTGACTGATGATTAAATACGTGATCGACGAATGCTTCCTTCGAGACAAATTTTTTTGAACATATACCGCAGTCCAAGCACTCTTTCGCATTACTGCATTCTTCTGTCGTGCACGACGCTGTGTCTGATTTTGAGAACATATTACTGGGATCGTTGTTATGTTGCAACTCCATGTGAATCTTGAGTGATCTCTTCCTCACGTACTTCCGGTTGCATATATGACAGCTGAGCTTTGGTGTCGTACTAACAGGTGTGATTTTTGAGCTCGATGGCGTTTGCGTGTTTTTCACTGGTGATTGTGTATCTGCTATTGCTGTTTCATTTGTATCCGACGTAACTACACTGCCAGTATTATCAGTACGTAACTTAGAGGGTGATTTTTTAGGGCTCAATGCAATGCTGGGGGAATTCATTCCGATCTTTTCACAGGTTTCTGGTGGAACATTGGAATTCATCGTCACCACCGACAATATCTGGATATCCGAATCCGAAGAATCTGAACTGCATTCTATAATGGTAGGATTTTCCACAACATTTCTAGGAGATAAATTGTTCGTGTTTTCCGGTTGAGAAACTTTTTCCTTTGCTAGTGTCGTAAGAGTCACATGTTCGCTCCCCTGCAAGGACGTGTCTTTAGAAATACCTGAAGTTTCATTAGTAACAAACACATCTGAAGTCTCTTCCCTGGTGTTTGTAATTTTGGAAATAGGACTTCTATTCTTATCATCCTTATCTTTACTCGAAACTGGCGTAGACACAGATTTGATCGAGGATCCGTCTTCTTCTTCATCCGAAGAGGATATCCGACGACTCCTCATGGATGACGACATATGTTTTCTCACAAACATAAAGATCTCCGAATCACTGCTGGTGGAGTCGGATTCTTCAAGAATGTCGCTGACATCTTGATCGTATTGATAAACATTCGTTGACACGTAATTATGTGTAGGATCCAATTTTTCCAAAAGTACAACTGGGTCCTTCCTAATGCCATACCTCAGTCTTAATATAGCGTCTACATCAATTGCTCCGCCTACTTCATTGATATAATAATTATCCGCTTCACTATCTCGGTGAACTGTTTCATCTGAGGACATTGACATTTTTCGCTGCTTTTCAAAAATTTCTGAATCCCTTTCGGTAGAAACGTCCGTAATTTCAAAACCAGAACCCGATTCCTTTTCTAGTGTTATTATTGGAATGGAATCCAAGCCGTGATCAGATTCTTGAATCTCAATGCCATTTCTGCTTTCCTCTGTGAACACTGAATCCACTACTGTCTCTGCATCGCTGATTCCTTCTGAACCAACTACAGAGTCATTGTCATTATTCATTGATGGGAAGACATCCCTTTCATGTTCTAGAATAATGTCCGTAGATTTTATTGGAGCGTCAGATACGTCTTTTAGCTTCGTTAACTGAATTTTTAATTTTTTTGGGGAGTCTGTGCCAGCTTTCCCTAACTCTTGATCAGCTGCTGGCGAAGTACAAATCGAGGATTTAGTTCGTTGCATACAAACTGGCTGTCTACTATCATCTTTTGTTGGTGTCAATGTGAGATTTTTCGGATTTATTTGCTGTTGTTTCTCCTTTGGCGATTTTCTGTTAACAATCGTTTCGTTCTTTGAATTTAATTGTACTCTTTTTCTTCTTTTTCTTGAATTCCATGAGGTAATTTGGTCATCAGGATAATTCTCGTTACTACGTCGTTTATCTCCAGTAGTACTCTTTGTATCACTACTATTTTCGTTATCATTCACTTCTTTTGACATATGAGACAAGTTCCCATAAGAGTAACAATATTCCATTAATATGTTACGCACATATTTCTGGTATCGCGTCTCTTCTGTTTCCGTATTATTTTTTTCAACTTGGGTACGCTCTTGTGTGTTCTCATTTAGACACTGGACCGAGGATGTATTATTTTTAACAGTGTGTTCCACAGAGATAGGCACATCTAATACTTTGTCCATTGCAGATTCATTAATAATTTTCTCAGATCTTATATATTCCTCAGATGCATAAGCTGGAGCGGCAGATGCATTATCATTTGATGAAGTAACAATATAAGATTTCATTATGCAACTTTCATCATCTTCACTGAGATGTGAGGTTTTATCAAGTATTGTCTTTTGCTTTTTCTTTGCATATTTAAATTTTCCACCGACATTCCTTTTTCTTCGTTTTCTACAACGGTAATCCCTAGAATCCATTACCAAATTTTTTATGCTACCTGATAGCCTCGTTGCAACATTCTTCTTAGACCCTGTAAATTTCTTCAAAACGTCATTTGACAAATGTGTAAGTTGTATCGATAGTGGTGTGCATAATTTCAACATATCTCTCCAATGACATGTGTCCAATTCTAAATTATTTGCCTCTCTTTCAGTGTCTGTGGTAGCTCTAATGCTTTTATTCTCCATTACTGCCACTGATTTATTACTTAAATCATCAGCTATATCTGACATATTAGTGATTTCTTCAGATGACTTGCTTTGAAGATCTAACTCCTCCATTTCGCTAAATAAAATATTGATATTGTTGAAGATCACTTTTATTGATTCAGATCAGAACATACTGTCTCACATCTTTCACATTAATATCCGTGGTAGATATACTTTTGACATTGGAGGCCATATTTACCATGTTGCCCTGCAACAACATAATGCACCGAACATTGGCAAATGTTTCACTAAGCATTCAATTATATGAAATAAACTATAAATGAACCATTCAACGTACATACACATAGAACAAAGGCAGCCCTTGTGGGCCTGAGAAGTCCAGTATTGTTATATCTTCTATGCTTGATACACACGTTACTTCTTTTATTGCAAGAACTGTAAAGAAGCATGTCCCATTTTAATCAAGAAAAGTGTACAAGACACAATGCGATAAAATGTAGTTGTTAAAGCCATTGAAATACCCGCGAATTTTACTAAAAATTAAGAAAGCGTATAACACTGACGTTATACAATAATTTGAACCACGCTATAAGTAGGCTAATTGCAAAACCGCAATGTAAAGAAAGTTATAGATTAAAGGTATTTATTTAATTAGTAACACTCAAAACATACCTAAAACCCGCAAATATTCTCTCAAAATCAACTCTCCACTACTTTAGCATAGAATACCATTATGATGTATAACGAATGTCATAGATATTAGGTTGACGTCCGAAAACAATTTTGTAGTCGTCGGAATCGAGCAATATTGAATATAAGACCGTTGATTTGCCAATTCCATTATACTATGAAACGTGACGAATGAGATTTCTAATTTTACAAGTCGCGTCTTTCTGTTGTATTATTCACATGTTACCGACTGAAAATTAACTGGACAAAGGTGAAGAAAGAATAAACTCTTGTGAGTGCGCAGAGATGAGTAGGGAGCATACTAAGGGGATGCACAAGGCTACGGTTTTAGGCGATACCAAAAACATGGCGTTAAATCGTAGCGGCGAGTGCGGGAGTAGAATTTCGTGATCTTCGCTTCCGTCGATAATGCATATCCCGTCGTAGCCGAGCTGAACGTGATCACGAACGTGTAGCCTGGCCGGCAGAGATTCTCCGCAACTTACCACTGGTTCCCAGAGAAACCGTTAGAACGAGGCCGCTCATCAGATATTGCCTAAAAATATTTTTTTGCAATCTTAAATTCGAGTGTACAGTGTTAGCTGAATGAGATTTACTAAGACAAAAGCCAGCATCTCATGCCTGTCTGCGTTAAGGAGTGCAACGATGCGGTGCTAGCTTCCAGCATTATTTAACAATAGTTCCAAGCGGAACTGTAGTCCCAACATTGAGTACTAGAGAGAACTATCCCGGAACTGTTTGAAACACAATCTGAAAACAACACTGAAAGCCAGCTCCTTATGCATATCTGCATTGAAGCGTATGGTGCGACTAGTATCCTTAATAGGTATTTTACCGATGTTACGTAGCAGAACTATTGTTAAAACCTATCAGGAACTATAGAACTCCTCGAAAACTAATAAAAAAGCCTATTGTTGAATCATTTTTAAGAGATTTTAAGAACGTGCGTTATTAGAGGTGACACCCGTGTAGCCCCTCAATTTTTGAACAATGTTTCATCAATAAGATTTATCGATATTTCTAGAGGAGTTTTATAGTTCCTGATAGGTTTTAACGATGGTTCTGCTACATGACATTGTTAAAATACGAATTTTCAAAAATTGAGTTGCCTCACGGGTGTCGGCTACGGCACCGCGCTTTTTTAAAATCTCTTAAAAATGTTTCAACAATAGGCTTTTTCAGTAGTTCTCAAGGAGTTCTATAGTTCCTGATAGGTTTTAACAATAGTTCTTTTACGTAACATCGGTAAAATATCTAGTAAATATACTGGGGTGGCATCATACGGTTCAGTGCATGGAAGCATGAGGTGCTGGCTTTTGTCATATTAAACTTGCCGAGCTTACACTGTGTGCTTCCTTCCTTCCTTTCCTTATGGCTAACTCCTCCAATGAGGAGATGTGCCAGTTACACTGTGTGCTCGAACTTAGGATTGCAAGGAAAACAAATATTTAGGCTGTATCCGATGAGCTGCCTCGTTCTTAGTGTTGCTTTGAGAACCAGCGATAAATTGCGGAGAACCTCTGCCGGCCAAGCTACACGTTCGTGTTCACGTTCAGCTCGGCTACGACGGGATTTGCATTATCGACGGAGGCGATGATCACATCATCCTACTTTCGAACACACCGCTGCGATTCAGTGCCATGCTTTTAGTATCGCCTAAAACCGTAACATTATGCATTTGCTACCGTGCGAGCAGCACGGTATCCCTATTTATCCCTATACAACTGAGTGAAATGGAACTATGCTCATAGCTACGTTTACACAGCGGTCTTAAACCGGATCTGACACATCTCATTAGAGGAGTCAGCCACAAGGAAAGGAAGGAAGGAAGGTCTTAAACCTGTTTAATTAATACTGATCTAAAGTAATAGACAAATTATAGACATTTCTGTTTGTAAGGAATATTTTGGATTGATCAATTTTTTCGATCAGTATTAACTAAATCGGTTTAAAACCGCCGTGTAAACGCAGTCTATGAGTCAGGCTTAAATTGGGTCTATTCTAGAATCCTCAGGGACAATTGACCAATAAGAGACAAACCAGAATGTATTACACGAGATGTCTGGCGATGACGTCATTCTTCAAGTTTTATTTATAAACTCTCGAACGTTTGTCGCACTTTGATCTTACCTGCTACTTGGACAACACAAAGCTGCAGCATCGTCATCGCCGGTAAACCCTGATTTTGGTTAATTTCGTCAAGTATATCACTTTCGTTAGTATTATTATAGCTATGGGTGAAAATTAAAATACTGTTTACTACCTCACGTTATGTGAAGTATTTTCTTCATAAATGTCATACCAAAAAAAATTAGAAACCTGTTTCGCGTTCTTGACACTCTTCATGGCGATCTGTGTATAAAAATCTTACGTATTACGTGTTTTAATTGCATGTGAAATAATATACCTGTGTGACGCACATTATAAATAATTAGGTGTACATTAGTACGGTACTGTAATAAATATGTGTTTCTCGTATAAACAAATTTCGTATCAGTATACGTGTATATTTGGCTAATACACTTTTCGCAAACCAATCCTCTTTTCGATTAAATACTTTTGATTATAAACGGCAAATGAGATATATATACTTTTTGAAACTCATTCTGAAAGTATCTATAGTTTATTATATGAATAAATAGAACAAATTGAAGTTCACGATGATTAGATTATTAGATATTGGATTATTTGTTTTTCAGTATTTCATCACTGATACCATTTCTTTGAATTACTGTTTCAGTTACGCATTTAGAAGCTGTTAAGAGAGAGACAAGATGAGTTTACAGTGGACATTGATTGCTTCCTTTCTTTATGCAGAGATTTTTGTTGTACTGTTATTGGTATTGCCAGTAGCTTCACCAACAAGATGGCAAAAATTATTCAAATCAAGATTCCTGCAGAGCCTGAGTAATCAGGCATCAGTGTATTTCTTGGTGCTCTTGGCTATTTTGGTACTATTCTTGTTAGATGCTATAAGGGAGATGCGCAAGTATTCCAGTACTGAAAGTTCTCATGAACACACTCATCTGGATGCTGAAATGCAAGGTAGCTATCTATGTAGGCTAGGTAAATTAATTTTATTTTCAATTATACAACGATGTGTAAATATAATTCTAGGCAGTATGCGCTTGTTCCGAGCACAAAGGAACTTCTACATCTCTGGTTTTGCTCTCTTCCTAAGTTTGGTCATACGTCGTCTTGTTATTCTCATTTCAACACAAGCAACGCTGTTGGCTCAAAGCGAGGCTGCTATGCGTCAAGCCCAGTCTGCAACAACTACTGCACGAAGTCTTCTTTCTCAAACGAATTTGGGTGAAAGTGCCCAAAATGATTCCAACGAGGCTCATGATAAGGCTGTATCCGAATTAAAAAACCAGATTACAGAGCAACAATTAAAAATAAAAGAACTGCTAAATGAATTGGCAACAGAAAAGAAAGACAAGGAAGCCATTAAATCACAGGCAATGTCTGTAACTAAGGAATATGATCGCATGAGTGAAGAGTTCTCAAAGCTGCAAAAGGCTGAGGGTGGCGACAAGAAAAGCGACTAAACTTTTTCAGCTTTGTTATCGTTTGCATTATATGTCAAGTATTTCCCTTGCAGTTTTTACATGAAAGAAAGGTTTTGGCTATTTTATGTTACTAAGAAGTTTTCACGTTGTATAGTTTTGTTATCAATGGTTTAAGTTAGTGATCATGTTGTATTAATGCCCAGGACTAGGTATTTGTATATAATTATTGTTCCAATTATTACACGCGTTGATATGATAAAATACATTGTTACCTAGTGCCTCTTGTGACGCATTTCAGTGACTCATTAAACAATAATCCAGATTTTTTTCTAAGAATTATGTCTACTAACTTCATATTTAATCGAATGGCATATCGAATACGCAAATAAAATCATTTAATAATTTTGTTCATAAAATATACATCTATTTAAACATGTATATGTACACATTTTTCCTGATACAAGCGGCCCTTACTTTTAGCTTAAACTGAAAGGGTTTATTGATAATAAATTATTAATTTAAGAGAAGGCTGCTAAGTGTGACATTCTGTGATTTTAATTGGACTGTGAACAGAAATTGCATTCTGTACGACTGAGGGAGCAGAAATAGAATCATGTCGCACTTTAGTATCTTAAAATAACGAGTTTTCCTTCTCTCCAGGAACTTGTTTCTCTTCTCTTAAAACGTTTCGCGTCAGCCAATCGGCGTGACTTTCACAGTAAGACAAAAAATAAAGAAGCCTAGATTTTCTCAAGTTACACATGGCTGTATTATGCTGATATAGTCGCTATCTGCTTATTCAATGCATATTACCATTCATTATTGTATGTATTCCAATGGGAGATTCTTATACAAGAGCATAACTCGAATGTTAAGCAATGTTGTGTTCTTTTATATTTACAGTTCTTTAAGAACTATGTTACAGTTAATTTGTGTAACATATAGAGCAAACTTGTCATAATACATATACTTTATATATTTTGCATATGAATATTTATGAAATATTCTTTCAGATATAATTTGTGTATCTAACTGGTTTTATGGTCCTATCACTTGTATCAATAATCATATTATAAAGAAATTAAGCAGTTTATTGCTGTCACCTTTCAATCATCTTATAATTTTTTATTGTCTGTATTAATAATAGCTGTATAACGGATAATTCGTGTTGCTGTTCTTTTACATTTCCATAATTGTACAATGTAGACCAAACGACTTTATAAATGCAACAATAAACATTTTATTAAAAATTGCTGTACAACATTGTTGACGGCCCTCTCTGAGGACTAAATCTGCACCTGTCCAATATCAAAAAAATCCTTGACATTTGCTGTGCAGATATTATAATAAATATTTTATTTAAATAAACTGCTGTACAATTTTAATAGAAACTAAATAGTACTTCCTAGCAACGGAACACGCAATATCGAAGGTGGCTAACAATCCGCGCTTTATTAGCAGCGCGCTGCGATCAAAGTGGTGCGACGTTGGTCTACACAATTGTAGAAGTCTTCTACTAAATTTGAGCATTTCAGAGTTTCTTTAGGATGTTCCTGATAGCATTTAAGTACTTTGTTACTATTTTCCACACATGGAACTACAGTGGATTTCACAGAGACCCGTTTACCACCTGTATAAGAATAGAAAAATACCATTATAATTTGATTTAAAATAATAATAATTCAAGATGTTACCACAAAACGTAATGAGAAAATGTCAACAGCCAAGGAATTTCTTGAGATAACTCACTATACTTTAATGATGTATAAAATAATAAAAGGAATTTGAACTTCATTCTTGCAATGACCTACAATAACTAAAATAGTATTAGATCTATAATTTTTTGTTTGCATTGAAAATTAAAGTGAATATAAAATCATATTACTTCTACTATAAGAAAGTAAAAATAGTTGAAAAATATGTCATTGATATAAAACATCACCTTGTCCATCGGAGAACTCTTCAATAGCTTTTCTATACTCGGTTTCAAGGATCTGATTAATCTTTTCATGATTTCTCTCCAGGTTTTGAAGACGTCTCTGCCAGTACTGATCTTGAGTATTGAGTTCTTTCTCCTTCTGCTGTTGCATTTCAAGGGCAGATATAGTATATTCTGGATAGTATACTGGATAACCAGTGGCTAATTGGCTCTCCTGAGCTTGAGATGCTGCGAGAGCAGGTTGTGGTGGATGACTACTTCTTACATCCTGGGTGCCAGTAGTATTTTCGGATCCTTGAAGACGCTGCACCACAGCATTGGACACCTTGATGACACCAACCTTTTCCTCATTGGAAATTGTCAGCTTGCGCGCACTCTGACCGGAGCCCATCTTCGCGATCCTGGCTTGCTCGGAAACTTAATGATTTTTACTCGGGTGGTGTGTTACCTATTTTTGACAGAGGGTGGCTGGACTTAGGCGAAAGAACTGAGGTTGCAGGATCACATACCTGCAAAGCGGCTTCAGACACGAATTATCTTTAGTATCTCATCAGAGTGAAGTTACATAAATATCATAATACATGCTTTGTTGGTCAGTGATGCTCAATAGGATTTCGTCATACTGAATGAACTAGAATTTAATTATTGTGACCAATGAGATATGTTCTAAAAGCTCATGACATTGTAGCTTTTTGCAATTGACTTCTTTAGATTTACCTTTCCTTTTTGGTATGACTGTGTAGAAAAATGTAATGTCAGAAAAAGCACGTCCAGTGGATGCTTTCAACTATTGTATCAGCTCTCATGATAAAACAGTTCTTGACAAATCATTTTCAACATTGAGAATGATTGGTTCATTTAAATACGGCTTCAATGGCGTACTGATTCAAAGATCCTTGCTCTTACATTATTTTATTGCGAAAGATGGATTTTTCGCAGGAATTTGACACGAAATTACAGCCGCAGGTATTTGTTGCAATTACGTACAGATTTCTAGAAGTCATAGAGACGATGTAAAACTCAAATAAATGCGTGTACTTTCGAAATTTCATATTTATCTTTGCAGTTGTTCGATTTTTCAAAAAAATATTCATGGACAGAAGAATACTCATTTAACTTCACAAAGAAGTTAATAACAATGACCATTAGTACAATTATGCACTTAAGGAATTATTTTCCGAGCAAGGAATTCACTTTGCATTACATTAATGATTTTCCAGTGTTAATTATAAATGAAACTTCCGAGAATCAAGAAGTTCAATTTTTTGTTCGAGAAATGGAAAAAGCCTTTGATGCGATGGAAAAGAAATACGTAAAGCGCACATTGCACTCGTAATCATTAATACACATACAAACATATATTAAACATATTTTTGCATTTCAGTTGCGAAGATTGATTCTTTTCTTTTACGTTAAGCCCAAGGAAAGTGAAGAAATGAAAACAATGGAAACGTACGCATTGTCATTGCGTTACGATAATGGCTTTACAGTAAGCAGTACTCTCCACCAAAATAGTAAAAGCGATATAACAATGTTAAACTCGACAGATACAGAGGAAATTTTATCTTCAACAATAAAGATGTTGAATAGTTGTATGATATTAGCAAAAAATCTGATAAATGTAACACCTAAAATTCAAGCATCGTTGAAACTCCTTTGTTATAGATGCAAGTATATGAATATTTTTATTTGATACATTTTACCATATACATATTATTAAATTAATTCAAACTTTTCAGACACTCCGGTGAGTTACATGGATACAAATGGCAAATCCGCAATTTCAAATTTTCGAGATATAACGGATGAATGTCGATGTCCCAAAAATTCAATATTAAAAATACCTTTTCATAAGATTAAATTATCAATGAGCTATGCGGTATGATTAATGTTTAATAATTAATGCTATTATTAAATTTCTATATTATCAACATTATCAAATTTATTCTCTCAGAAAGAACAATATCGTCGATACATAGATAGAGTATGTTGTGTCTGCAAATCTCTGGATGGTTATGGTAGTACTTTACGCTGTAGAATATGTAAAACATTACAACATGCTATTTGTTACAACATTTATTCATCAGATTGTAATGATACGAATCATATCTGCATCACTTGCAGCGATTCTAACTTAAAATGTACTGACACTACCCTAACTATGATGCTGCCAAAAATGAGAGAAGTACGCATAATTTTCGTTATACCAAATATACTCTACTAATACCTAACAATTGTTACTTAATAGGAAGTATGCGTGATGCGTCGTGTATTGGCTTATATGAACACCAAAGATGAAATTTCTGAAAACCTGGTGAGGATAGAACTTGATTTGTCCAGGAGACAATTTCTAGAAGTGTATAACACGCTCTGCTTCAATGGAGTGATCCACACTTCAGGCAATAAGTAATTCTTTTTTTTCTTCGAAAAACACATTTATGTATAGCGATCATAATATGGTGTTTCATATGTTAAAGAGATGAAGAGGAGACAAATTGGATTGTTAATAAAGTAAGATGTCGGGAGACACTTCAAAGGTATTTCTTACAAAGATACTGCGTATAGGGAAAATATTAAAAGAAATTAATGTAAAGCTGAAATAAGTAGAGGTTCATGACTAACAATAAATTAATTATTTATACTCTAAATTGTTCTGTGGTATATTTTAGCTCAATGCTCTTTGCCCATTGGTCGTGGTCTGCTATTTTTAGTGCGCAAGGTCCATAAGTCGTACGGTCTTGTATAAAGGTCTAGGCACTTAGGCGAAAAATGCGTGACGATAAGATGGCCACAGCCGCAGAGGCGTTAATGTTGAAAGAGCCTAGCACCTGCTAGCTGCCCTATGTCAGCCTATGATGTCCGCAGGTAAACAGGCTTCTTCGACACTAGCGCTTGCGGGCAAAACCTGTCACATTAGCGGTTACAAGTGGCTACAAGCTAGAACGTGGTGACGGTAAGGAAGTGCCCAGACCTGTATATAAGACCGTGCTCTGGTTACAACTCTTGTGCCAGAGCATCTCTGCTTGTGCTCCAATTGCTGCCGGGTGCCTTTATGTACCTCGTTGGTTATGTTCATCGGTTAAAAAGTTGAAAATTAAACAAAACCTACAGCTGACATTTGGCAATACGATTAAAAGCATAATGGCAGCATTAGGAAATATTATAACATCGTCCTTGCAAAGCGCCAAACAGATTTTGATTATTTCAGAGTCAGTAAGCTGGAGTAAGTGATAAATGGTTGTATTTATATCGGATAGGTTGTATATGAATGTTTTTGTTACATACAAAATACAATTTCATTTTTCTTCTTTAGCAACTGTTAGAAATGCTTCTAAGAAAACAGGTGGAAGTACCCGGAATAAGGGGGGTCATCCCAGACCAAAACATAGAGGGTGGCGTGTTCAGGATGGACACTTTGTTCAAGCTGGAACGATATTAGCTACGCAGTTGACAACTAGATTCCATCCTGGGTTGAATGTATGTATTTGTTAAGAAAGAATATTAAACTATTGATTTATTGTTTTCTTGTGTTTAGGTTGGTTGGGGAAGAAATGGAACACTGTTCGCACTTGAAGCTGGAAAAGTGATGGTGACGTGTGAGCAAATTGACCCAAAATGGGAAAATTCTTGGGTTCAGCGAAATTATAATGATAGAATGGGACAAAAAATATATAAAAAACATTTCAATGTTATTCCAGCGCCACAGCATCACGTGTTCAAATTGATTGAAAAAGTTTAATTGAATACATAAATAATTAGGAATTAGTAATGTATTGTTTATAGGTAATAACATAAAGCATTAAAAAGCAGAGATATATATTTTTATCTTCCTACGATACATTCGATGATGCCCACTGAAAGGATTGATATTTTAGGTCATTTCCATTTTCTGAAAGTGTAGCAAAGACTTGGGTTTTTCTAACATGACAGCCTATGCGACACTGTCCCACAAGTTCAGGAATGGACATTTCTTCATTTCTGTCTTTACATTGAATAATAAACTGTGAATGGAACATAATAGGATCACCTGAAAAAAGATAGTGAAATGATTGTTTCAAAATATCTAAAACAAACTTAAGACTTTGTGAAAATTTGCAAACCTGGATAGGCTAAAAAGTCGCCACCAAATTTTTCTCCGCTTGTAATATAATATCCTTGCTCCCAAAGATTCTTATATGTTTTATACCTAAGGATTTCTTTAGGCGACGTGGGATACTTCCACTGTACCACTTCAATATCTTCTTCTTTCAGCCATGGATCAGCTAATAATGTGAATGAATAGTATAACTCTTTATACTGATATAAAATAATATAGTTAGCACAAGGATCTCACCAGTATGAGTTTGTACTAGAGCTTCACTTTTTTCAAGCTTAGGTAATTTAGCCATTTCCTCGTTAAATAGGGCTTCCCTGTTAATGTTGATCTTTTTTAAGGATTCCTGATTTTTCATATCAAGGGGTTTTCTCATTTTCTTTTTTCCTGTATTAATGCCCAGTAATTTCCTTTTCTTTCCTTCTACTATTCTGTCCATCATTGTCAATATCTAAGAAATAGTACATATTAGCAAGAAAATATCTTTTACATTCAATCGCAGTACCTGCTCTTTCCTTGCATTCCGCAAACATTCTTCTTGCTCAATAAATAATCTATCTCTATATTCTTTGAAAACCGTCTTCAACGATTCAGTTGGCGGTTTTTGCAAACGTGGATAAGAAACGATTCGAGCAATGTTCTTTTCAAGCAAGAGCGTAGCTTCCTCTGGTAATAACAACAGAGGGAGTCCCATAAATACTTCTTGTCTTGGTAATTTAGGAAGGCAGCCTATTAACTCTCCAATTATTCTATGATCACGTCGTAATTTCAACCAATCTTGGATAATAAAAAAATACAAATTAATATCATAGACTTACTGAAATCAAAAATTCAATTGTTTTAAATCAATCCAATGTACCTGTGGCATTCCATACAAAAACACTACCCTTAGAGAGCACCAAATCGATTACTTCTGTCATATTGCTTTCAGAGCATACTAATAAATTCAAGATATCCCCCAGACAATAATAATTCAACCTAGCAATTCTCTAGTATACAATCTGGGACCTATAGTCGATCTA
Organism: Trachelus troglodyta; assembly: GCA_030142635.1. Classification (NCBI taxonomy): domain Eukaryota; kingdom Metazoa; phylum Arthropoda; class Insecta; order Hymenoptera; family Cephidae; genus Trachelus; species Trachelus troglodyta. The sequence continues at coordinate 118,127 of JARQTJ010000053.1, forward strand.
CTTTTCATTTACATGCGGCGTATAGTATAAGAGTCGGATACCAATGAAAACGATCAATCCGAAGAGTAGAGCGTGAACTTCCTAAGGTTTTCTATGCTACAATAATACTTTTAGTAACGGACAATTGATGCTCGTACATAACAATGTAGTTAAATAAATAGTGAGAATTAGAGGAGAGTGGATAATAATTGATATTAATAAATAAATGGTCAGTGAAGTAAACACATCTCGTGCTGTCTATCGTGAACGCAGCCGCGCACTATCAAAAAGTATACGTCGGAGCAAGCGTAAATATCGTCGTCTAGTGCGGAAAACTTCAAGCGTTATGGACGAATTGTTTCCAAAGAGTTAAATGCGGCAACGTTCGATCGCGGAATTCCGGTATTAAAAGGCTGGCAATGCGGCCGTTGACGCTGCGTGAAATCGAGAATTCACGATGTAGAGAACTCTACGCGTTTTAAGCGATCGCTTTTTGAATGTTTTACACAAAGAGTGTTCCGACTGAACCTACAAATCCGTACACGGCGTAATGGCAGCCCATAAGACAGGTGGGCAAAGTGCCCGTAAGAAAGTGCAGGTATGTTCGCACCTGCAAGTTTTGACTTTCGTAGAAATTAATGAAGGAGACTTCCACGATATTTCACGTCCCGTTATTATTTATTGAACACTTCGTAAATATCTCTCAAGGACTGGATATCATACTGGAGGAAATGCTACTGGATTCATTCGGGATAACGAATTTTCTCTATGGACTCAATTATTACGTGGATAGTCTGAGGAATACTTTTATTGATGTCTAAAGATGCTCGTTTTCTTTCATTTAGGTATCGTTTGTTATACGTGATGAAGTCGAAAGGCGACACAGGGCAGGCGTCAATTCGCTTCAATATGATCCAGCATTGCACAGGCTCTATTCTGCTGGTAGAGATAGTATAATTAGGATATGGAATTGTAAGAACATGAAGGAACCTTATATACAATCTATGGAACATCATACGGATTGGGTGAATGACATTGTTCTATGCTGTGGTGGAAAGAATCGTAAGTAACTCCATAATATAATTTAGTATCGGTACTGTGCTTTACTTAGAATATTTATCTTTCTGTATGTAGTTATATCTGCGAGTTCTGACACAACTGTAAAGGTATGGAATGCACATAAAGGTTTCTGCATGTCCACATTAAGGACTCATAAAGATTATGTCAAGGCACTGGCCTATGCTAAAGACAAGGAACAGGTTGCTAGTGCTGGCTTAGACAAGGCAATCTTCCTTTGGGACGTTAATACACTGACTGCACTAACAGCAAGCAATAATACAGTGACTAGTAAGTTTATTCATTTCTGATATCCAAGAGCATCGCTATAATGCTTCGTTCGTTTACAGCATCATCTCTAGCAGGGAATAAGGATTCCATATATAGCCTGGCCATGAACCCACCAGGCACAGTGATAGTCAGTGGCAGTACGGAAAAGGTTCTACGTGTCTGGGATCCCAGATCATATAACAAACTCATGAAACTAAGAGGTCATGCAGATAACATCAAAGCTCTAGTGCTTAACAGAGACGGTACTCAGTGTCTCTCAGCAAGTTCGGATGGTACCATAAAACTCTGGTCTCTTGCACAGCAATGGTGTATACAGACTTTCAGAGTTCACACAGAAGGAGTTTGGGCATTATTGGTAGATAAGCTCATGTTTTGCTCATTATGAATACTTTGAGGAACAGCTTGTGGGTAACTTCATGTTTTTCAGGCAACGGATACCTTCAGTCATGTGATATCAGGAGGCAGAGACAAGAAAGTGATCATGACAGAATTAAGAAACCCCGACAGATATACTGTCATCTGCGAAGAGAAAGCCCCTATATTGAAAATGGCTATGACCCCTGACCAGTCTAGCATTTGGGTAGCCACTAGCGAATCTACAATTAACAATTGGGTAATTGTCTAATCATAATTAGTCATCAACACTTGAAAAATTTATAAAAATTCTCTTTGCAGTCTATTAGTCAAAAAGATTGGCAATGCGGTGATTACTGCGTAGACACAGCCGGTGGTGGAGTAGGCGGTATTGTTCCACGCAATACTGAACCAGCACAAAGAATACTGGGTGGTCCAGCGATAAGGCACTGTCACGTATTAAATAACAGGCGACACGTATTAACAAGAGATACCGAAGAGAACGTAGCGCTATACGACGTGCTTAAAGCTTGCAAGGTAGAAGATCTAGGACGCGTTGATTTCGATCAGGAAGTGAAAAAGAGGAACAAAATGGTCTACGTTCCCAATTGGTTCAACGTTGACCTCAAGACTGGGGTTTGTATTAAATCATTGAAAAACCTCAGCATCCCTTAAAATATTCAACAATCGACATTGACTTTTGGTATATGCAGATGTTAACGATTCATCTGGGACAGGATGAGAATGATTGTTTCTCTGCGTGGATGTCCGCAAAAGAAGCTGAGCTTGTGGATAACGATGCAGTCGACCAAAAAGGTATTTTATTTATCCTGAATTTTCTGAAACATTTTCCTCCTCTGCATTGAAACTTTATTTTGTTCGACTTCACAGTCAACTATGGAAATCTCCTGCTACAAGCTCTTCTGGAACACTGGTGGAGGCCGCTTCACGCGGATGAGAACGAAGGCAATGGCAATGATGGAAATGGTCCCACACACACAAGAGGAGGAAACATTTATTTCTCTGTGCCTGGACACACGCCTGTGATATTCAGGTATTACATTATGACAATTGATATAATATATCGGTATAAACTTCGTAAATTGACATGAAATATATTACAGTGAGGTCGGAGGGAGAACGTTATACAGGTTACTAGTGCGAGATGCAGCAGGAGAGACCGAAGGAGTACTTCTGAACGAAACTGTACCACCATGGGTAGTTGATATTGTGGTAGATAAAAACTTGGTAGACAAAAATCCTCAATTTATCAAAATACCATTTTACCTTCTACCACACTCCACGTCTGGAGTGAAGAGCTTAAAGAAGTAAGATATCCTATATTTCATGTTACTGATTAAAACTACCAAGTACGAAGTTAGATCCGAACATTCAATGTAACTAAATATATTTTAGGGATCGTCTGGTCGCAAATGATTTCATCCAAATACGCAAGGTAGCCGAGCATGTGTACGAAAAGGTCCTGTGTGCCGGTAGCGATTCCGGTTCTGTCGCTGGCGGTGGAAATACAGTCTCAGGTGGTTCGCCAGCTGGAGATAGAACCAACACGGATTCGAATGCAGATAATGCATCATTAGCCGAAGAAAAAGTTGAAATACTTTGCAACGATCAACTTCTGGATCCATCCATGGACTTAAGAACGGTAAGGATCAGATGAAGTACAATCATTTAATTAAACAATAATTGATACAGCTGCGAGCTTTTAAATTCAATTCGAACGACTTCCGGTTTACAGGTGAGACACTTCATCTGGAAGTCCTCAGCAGATTTGACCCTCCGTTATCGTCCACTCAAATAGTTAGGATCTCGGCTGACGAATTACGGCCATCTGAAGTGTGTTTGGTTCTGTTCCGCAGCGAAGTGAGTATATAGAATTGATTCCTGACTAAGACAATCCACAAGAAAGAGGAAAAAGATTCTATGGCGTTCAAGGCGCTTGGTAGAAAAGCGAGGAGCCTGTTTTGCCGACGTGGCTACAAGATCACTCCTCTAAACTTCATAGTTTACAGGATTCTTGAGAGCGTATCGAGACCGTGAATTATTGTGAAGGAGAATTAAATACTCCAGATCTTTTTTGCGACTATTAAAAGTAAACAAAAAAGGACCAGTGTAGGAACAGTGGCACATCGGGGTACCTCTAATGTAAGGTTTCCATAGGCAATAATAATAATTTAATAATATATCATCCATCTTGATGGATGAAGTAATAGAAATGAACAACGCTAGGCCAGTCACTACCATATTAATCATCAGTAACATTTCCATAGTCTTCATTGAAACTACCTTACGTAGAGTTGATACTTCTCATCTCTGTATATATAAATAGAAAAAGAGAGGGCGTATAGTTCTTTATTTCCATCGTCCATTCTTTGTCTTCCGGTCTTGAGTGATTTAACGAAATAGCGCGAGAGCACAAATGAACAATCGAGTTGTGACTGTCCGGCTTAAAAATTGCCCTGATTAGAAATATAGAACCGATGATTACCAGTGCACTGTTCAATAAGTATAATCTTACACGAAATCCTGTTTGAGTCGCTTATGGGTCAAAGGTCAGTTTCTCATGGATGAAAAAAAAATGAATAGGATCCATACATTGCGAATGAGCAAAGCGTCTTTCGCGAGATAAGAAACGTTTTCTGCATGCTGTTGTAAGTGAAAGCGATAAGAACGAAAAAATTATGTCAATTTATCCTTAATCAAATCATATTTCGACAGCCAAACTAAGAGTAAAGGATTTCCTATCGATAGTGTAGGGGATAAGAGTGTATCTGCCTTGTCTTCGACGCAATGAGATCAAACTCGGTTACCGGGCGTACGATTAGGTGCAGAAAATTCGTTAATGATAACGAGAACTGCAGGAGGAATGAAAAATAAATCCGTGTATCTAGGACTAATTAATGAATTTGATAAGCTTGAAAAATATTTAAGAAAAATCGAATCTCTTGTATTCTTCATTCTGATGTATAAAAAAGATAAAGAGAGGATGATCAGCGCATGATGACTTGAACAAAATGACGTGGATTATATATGTAATGACTTTCAGATGTTTCTCAGTGTCTACCAACTCAGATGGTACGGTTAAGTTTAATCGGTAATATTTATTGATAACCCATTCATGGGAGGAAAAAAGTAGAAGGAAAAAATTTCAAGAAGTTCCAGTCGTGATCACGACAGGGTTTGATCTTATTGGAGATTAGTGGTGGATATATGTATACATATATAAATATATAAATAATATAATAGGTACCTAGATAAATTTATGTTACAATATCTTATCCGTTAGAATTCATAATTTGTACATATGAGTAATTAAATGAAGAAGATAACAAGAAGAGATACGAAGAAGTAACCGTCGACTGCGCTGATATGTTGGATCGCCATTCCTTTGCGCCATTGAATTTCTAATTAATTAATTATTCCTCGTGAAGAACAGTAAGTGGGGTCAGTTGAATAGAACTTTGGGATTCTAACCATTCGAATCGGCACAGGAAGTCAATGAAATTTTAAGACAACAATTTCAATGGCGCCAAGGGAATCGCTGGCTAATGTTCGTTAATAATTTTCTGCCGATCTGTCGTTGTGATGTTGTGATAGAAGAAGAATTAATAAGAGGAAGAGAAAAAAAGAGAGACGAGAAATTACGAAAATTATCCTTGCGTGAATGCAATTATCGTATAAGGAAATGGCTACCAAAAGTAACGATATTTGTTGTTGGTTAAGTTTGATCTATTTTTAGCTTTATTACAGGGTGTCCCGTTTATCCATGGCTTATTTCTTTAATGATACGGCACATCCTGTGCATTACAATGTTACGTATACGAGCATTTGTTGCAATCATCTACATTATAATCTGTCGCCTTTAATGGAGTAGCTTATTAATACCGAAAGGAATGTGAAAACTATTGTTTCTAGATTAAAAGTGTGGAGCGAGAGAGGGGGGGGGGGGAGAACTCCAATCTGATGAGGGCTTTTAGTTTTATTCAGCGACAAATGATCGTATTGTCCATGATAGTTGCATTGCGTTACGACATAATGGATTCTATTAGAATTACATAATTAAGAAAGGCCAAAGTATGGCTTGCTCGTGGTTGGTAATGCGACTGCAGGAAAGTATATATGACTTTTGAGATAATTCAATGAACTTTATCAATTAAATAAAAAATTTGTGCGAGCGAGACGGTCACGTAATAAGCATTTTCAACTTTTTACTCTGTTCTTTTATATTTTAGTGACTTGAGTAATTTTATCAATAGAATATCACCACGCGAAACGAAATAAAATTGGTGCATGTGAGTGCAAAAAACAAAAGAGAATGACCATTGTTATTGCTTGCGATAGTTTTCTCAGTCTTAATTAATTTGACTTCTAAATTCACCGAATTAACGAATACTCTCAACAGCATTTACGATAGAACAGTAAGACAGCCTTCCTCATCCGAGAACCGTATTACCTTTAATAATAGGGAATAACGACAAATCGAACTTAAGTATCGAGATATTTTTTATTAGCAGATAACTAAAAAAAGAGAATAATAAAAACTCATAGCGCGCATACACATAGTTTGAGAAAAAAATACATAGGCGATGACGTTGGCTCGTTCGTAATGTTTATTAATTTTGACACACGACTGTATCGTCGATACGAATCAATGCGTCCCGAAGAAAAACGTAATAGCGAAGAACACACGACATCCGTGCATATTGGTTCATTAAGAAATGGTGCCAAATTTTATATCAAACGCAAAGGAGTGTGAGGATAAACGAGCCAACGCGAAGTAAATAAAGTAAAGAGATAACAACAGCACTTAATAGATGAGACGAGAAAGCGCTATTTCGTTTTGCGTAATCGTACAAGAATGTTTGACTCACCTTGTGTTAAAAATTTCACGTCAAAATTTAATCTGTAGCACCGCCGTGTTGCAGTAAACCGATAGAAATCATCAATGATGTACTGCGTAAAGAGAAACAAAAAAAATGTAGAGGTATGCCCTAGAGTGATTTTGATGATTAGAAAACAAGACATTCTCAATAATTACTGTCGACGCTTGTTACTGTAATAATGGTGAAAAATTAAAGAATGGAATAAACCAAAAATTCAAATCACTTCCAGTCAGAATGCATCTATTTCTTTATAAAACCAAAATTTACTGTGTATCCAACGTAAACAGAAAAGTGTAAAATAATGTCAACTCGACAAAGTACAGCTTCATCTGGTCTGGTGTGAGCTAATGAAATCCTTACTGCACAGTGTATTCTAATATTATAGCAGAAACAAGATAAGCAAGACTATATTTTGCATGAGAATGTAACGTCATTGGAATTATTCAAATGCGGAATTGACATGTGTCATAACAATAGTCGGCGTTCAATGTTATGTATTTCTATTAAAAAGTAAACCAGGGTAAGACAAGATTTATCAACTGTGTTGTGGCAATTATTGAAGTAGAACTTAGTTTGAAATAGATCGAGGTTCGATATGTCTGAGAGTACTACATGTAGAGTTTTCATATCAAGAAAAAAAAAAGTATCGCCAGTTTTCTTCAGAATTCATTACTATCTATGTATTGTCATAATACCATACTCTGTGGTATGTACACAACATTACTGAAGAATTAACATTTAAATAAAATATATAATTTAATATGTGACGGGTATACTCAATGCATTGATAACATCTAACATAGAGAGCACCTTTTTATCAAATTCATTATCATCCACTACCATTATCCTCAAAGATATGGTCTCCTTGTTTAATTGACTTCCTGGATAATTGCTTCGACAGCCTCTACAAAGGATGCACAGACTCTCGAGGGAGCTGGTGTAATTGAATTCTCATCGCCAGCTCTGTACTTTCCAGTTTGCACCAAGAAGCCACGCATACCAATTCCTTGAGCACCAGCCACATCATCCACAACGTCCTAAGAGGAAATAACTTATATGTCTCGAGTTGTCAAAAAATAACTATAGTAAATGTGTATCCTACATCACCAATCATTATAGCTGCTTCTGGAGGAATATCCTTTAACGCTGCTTTGAAAAACCCTGGTGTAGGTTTCCCAATGACTTCTGCTTTAACTTTAGCAGAATATTCTAGTCCTTTGACAAAAGCACCAGGACCTAAAGCCAAACCATCTGAACGTTTATAGTATCGTCCTTCATGAATGGCAATGAGGGATGCACCATCCAGCAATAACCTACAACAATTAATTATATAAAAATTGTTCCTCAATAATTAAATACAAAATTGCAATAAATAATGGACTGTCAACCTGAAAGCTTTGTTCAATTCTTCATAATGAAATTTATCAGGTGCTAATCCGACGACGACTGCATTTGGTATGCCCTCTTTTATCAAATCTTCAAAGTCCTCCATCGCATTCGAATCTAAAAGTAACTGAGGATTCAATTGTCGAGAAATAATAGTTTCTCTGGCTGCAGCAAGAGAACTAAATATCTCATCCTTCTTGATATCAAAACCCAATTTTTTTAAGCGATCATATAAAATACTTTTTGATTCTTTAGTCGTGTTCGTGACAAATTTAATAAGCAAATTTGTTCTGCGCAATCTGCAATTAAAAACAAGAATATTCAATTTCAATACAACATCCTGTATGGATTCTTAAGTTTAAAATTTAAAATTTAACAATAACAACTACATATATGTAGATATACCGCAGAAGAGTCATGCGCAATCTGTAAATTCATAATGTAGAAATTCATAAGCTGACACTGTATACCATTGAGCATTAAAAGAAACTCAAAAAGTAAACCTGTTCAATGCTTCCACGGCACCGGGAATTATATTGCTGTCAATATGTAACGTTCCACTCAGATCTATAAGCACTGCTTTTATTTTATTAGCCATTTTTTGACGTTATTTTGCCCCGTAAGGAACGAGAACCGATAAAAGTACTCGTGCGTTTTCGCCAATCTTCGGTAAAGGGAATGCGCCTCTATCTCTTGAAACACGTGGTCCAAAACATGGCGCTATCCGCGAAACGCGAAGGTCTGAAATACGTACCTTGGTTCTCACTGTACGTATTATTAAACTAATATATTATTCACATATGTTATATTCTTTAATTCATAGAGAGAAAGTTACATTGAGGAGTATCTTTGTAACGTATGTTTAACCTTATTAATCCTTCTCATCATTTCAGACAAGAATGGCTTCAGGTGTACAGTCAGATTTATTCAAACGACACGGTAGAACAAGACAAGGGTTACAAAACTCTTCTAGTATGGAAAGCAAGGTATATATATTAATATTGAATGAAGATATTTTATTAGTAATACAAAAAGATAACGTGGAATTGTTTTACAGGGTTCCAAAATTACCAGTTGGTATAGAATGTACATTGGGTCTGATTCAAGTCTGTCTACGAGATAGAGAATTAACTCTACGTATTGATAATGATGAATTACCTATATTATATGAGAATGACTTGTGTCTCATGTATTCCACTGTAATAATGCGATTCTTAAATCACATATCTAACATAGAACATATTAAGCAAATGTCACTCTTTCAAATAGCTAAGCAACTCAATATTCCTGAATGGATAGTGAATCTAAGACACGATACAGCACATGGTCATGAACTACCATCTCTGAGCTCTTTGAGATTGGCTACAAATATATTGTTGACATGGCTGCATGTAAGTTCTTGGATAGGTTCGGTGTTAGATAAATTGTGGTTATGTATGTTATTTTTCAGGATGAATATTGGGCTAGTGAAGCTAAAAACATGGAAGAGTATTGGACAAAACAAATGGAAGACACAGAAGACGAAGAGGAAGAGTCAGAAGAAGCAAAAGCTTTGAAGGATTTAATGGAATTATGGGTTGCTGTTGGCTTATATATTCGAGCCAATTATTTCTTAGTGGAGGAGATTCCTGATAGTAATTTACAAAATGCTTTACAAGATCTTCGTAAGTTCACGTTAATCTTATCAGCAGGAAAAACACATGATTCCCCTTCTGTGGCTGCCTTCAGGCAGGGGGACAATCAGGACTTTAAAAGCATAACTAGCGATGTTGATGAGGAAACTGGATTAAACGATACGGATGTTAAAAGTGATAAAAAGTTTCAATTATCCACTGCACGAGGTATCCTTCTAACTGAGATATCAAGATACCTAGGAAAAAATAAATCAATATCAAACAAGGAGGACCTAGTGCTGAATGTTTTACTGGAAACTGAAGTATTTCTACCTCAAGAGGATTTTCTAGAAATCTTCAGTAATGGGAAAAGCTCAAATGATTCGAGCGAAGACGATCTTCCATTGGACATGATATATTTTTGGCAAGACTTTATTCTATTGTTGCAAGAAACGAAGATGTTAGAATCGGCAATTTTGAGATTACTAAAATTACTCAATGATTCCACTGAAGATCATTACAGGAAACAAATGGCTGCACTGTGGATAAAAGCTATAATTCGCGGTTTATTAAAAATGAAAGTGTCTCAGCATATTTCAGAGACGCTACAATATTCATTGATAAAGAAAAAGCAAATTACTACCAGATCAATGACATTAAGAATTCGAAATAAGATGAACCATCTTCATCCAGAACTAAAAAATGATCTCACGTTAAATATCTTAGGTGACATTCCAAATTGCGTAACAAATTTCGATTTCGTCACCAATCTGGTCCTAAATGCGAATGAATATTCTGCAAAATTTATTACGGTACTCTTAGATCTTGTTACTCCAAGTATTGAGCAAGATCGAAAGCAGCTCTTGCTGGACCTTATCAAAATTTATATTGGAGAAGATATTGCGAATGGCGATACAAGTACTACTGATAAAGACAGGATATACACCATAGAAGATTTTGAAAAATATTTCGCTGAAGGAAATCATCAGGAAGACATGGAGGTAGAAGAGATTTCTAAACAGGCAGAACGTAGACCAAAAATATTTGATCAGACAATCCGTAACACTAACTGGAAATTAGCATCACGTAAGTTAAAAATGTTTCATTAGTTACCTTACATCAAAATTAAATATATTTTATTCTTCTTTACAGCCAATTACGACTGGGGTTCTTGTCCAATTGGTATATTACCCTGGCAGTTGGACACTATGGAATCATTACCACCGATGACTGCAGTGACTGCAGTTACGGAAGTTAGACTTCCTGTTGCTGATAGAGAATCCAAAATAGTGCCAGGAATAATAGACATGAGCATTTTGAAAATGAGGAGTAACATCAGTTGGAGTAGAATTTTCAGGACGAAAAAGAGAGTCAAGAGGAAAAGTCAAAAGGAAGAAACGGACGTAATCATTAACAGGGCAATAGAAATTGCCAAAAAGCATCACTAATGTACTTTCCTTCATCACAGAATGGATATAGTAGGAGATACGTGCAATCCAATGAAACTGTGAGATATAATCATGTTTGTAATAAAATTTATTTAAACGAGCCATTTCCCCGTGATTTGTTGACTACGAGAACTGCATTAATAAATAATAACAAACGTCGAGCGCTATGTAATCAGTGAACAAACATTAACGACAATGTTTACCTGTACGCACGACATTAAATGATTAATGCCTTGGAAATCATTAAATCTTCGATTAACGGTAATGGAAACCGTGGTCTTACAATCATTTTGTTCAAACTGCGATAGTCAACGCATACTCTCGTTGACCCATTCTTCTTTTTTACTAAAACTATAGACATAATACTTTTTTCCAATCAATTAACTTTTTGCTCTATTGTTAAAGCTATAGTACCAATATTTAATTAAGTGCAATACAATGTTGCACTATTATGCATCGACCTGCTTTATGTAAAAATCTATCAAGCTGGTAACAAATAACCTGTTACTCTACAGGGATTTACTGAACGAGGCAAAAAAACAACAAAAAATTCATTTGCTTATATAAAAATATTAAAATCTTGCATTATCACAATCACAAGAATCCAGGCACCATTAGTTTCCCGAAAGAATATAAAAAGGAAAGCATATCGCGCACCATTTTCCTGGTGCGCGCGTGGAACTAATATATATTCGCTTGTTATAAAATTAAGTATGTGACGCGAAATATTTCGGAGTTGCTTATCGCTAAAATCGTCAAGCGTATAATAATCACAGGAATATTTTATTTAGCCTTACACCTACGTTAAGAATGGAAAAAAACAATCGTACATGCAATAAAATGGCAGCACGTATATTAAATTACCTATAGCAGCGGTTTCTTAGGCGAACAAAAGGCACACCGCTACTTAGGGTAAAAAAATACACATTATTATTGTTTGCTATACTGGCCATCTTCTGGCAAGACACTAGTGGTGGACGTGCAGTACTCATAACAGATTCTAAAAAGCTTACGTAACATACGTATCGAATTAACAATTCAAAAAAAATCGTAAAATACGCGACTCCCGAGTAAATTAATGTTAACAGCATTGATACGTAGAAATATGAAAAAACTAAAGACAACAATATTCGTTTGTCTAATCCGTAACGCATCGCAACAGTAAATAATATTCAACCGATTCGATATATCCGAGCTGTTCGACTCTTTGGTTTTTTCTTCTTCTTTTATTCAGACGATGACTACACACGGGTGGTGCCAATAACCAACTAATAAAATAACGGACGTATCTCGTACTGAATAATCGTCTTATTGGAATAATAAACATTATTATAAAATCCTAGGAACTAGTCTCCTGTCAATACCAATCAGAATGATACTATAGTTGTTCAACAATGTTTACCTTACAGGCTCATATAGGCACGCTGATATTTTGATTGTTTGTTTTATCCCTTGCTGCACTGAATTTATAATTTTCGTTCATCCGATGTGTTTAGAGACGCGCGTGTGTGTGTGTGCATGGAAGAGAGCAAAATAGAGAGAGAGAGTCCTCCTTCACTTGCGTTCGTTATGCTTATGCATTTAGAAACTTAACCATGTACCATTTGCTTCCTAGTAAAAATACTATCTGAAATCCAACACCTAATGAGGACTCTTCGAGAATATATCTCATTTTGTTTGCACACTGTTGTATAGTGCCCAAAAACGTACAAAACCTCCCACAGAGGAGTATAATATAGTAACGCTAAAAGGAATATTTATGTTGATCAGTAGTACGAGTCTTTCTCAGTACTTCTTGAAGAGCCGCACTTGTGCCCAGTCCAAAACCATCAAGTGGTGTCCTCGCCATTGCAGCAATCCTAGAAGTCAAGCAATTATATAATCCGGCCGCCCTGTGAACAGTTCTAAAGAGACATCCCAAAAGGAGAAAGCAAGACGACTTACCGGCCTCCGGATAAATTACAGAGAAACTTCCAGTAAGAGGATCTTAAATTTTGAGGCTCTATAATAGCAGCGTGGAAAAGTACGGCCGTACTGAAGCAGTATAAGAGAATAACAAACCACTTGACTTCCGGCAGCTTTCCATTTTCTACACCGCTGTTCCACAGCAACTGAGACGGAATCAATTATTCAAATATCTGCTTTACATACGTAGCTATCTATTCTATGCTCGGTGCTGATGTTGATTTACCTGCAACGCTTTCCACATAACGTACAATGCCACTGTATTGTCGGGATACATGGAAAAGGCTACGCTCGCCAAAAGTCCAGCAGGAATGGCGTAATGTCTCGAGTCCTCATTGAACGCCCTCCTCAGAGAACAAGACGCTAACTGAAGTAAAACCGTTAATAATAATTTACTTGACCTGCTTTATGAAACAAATGAGTTGACCGAGTTCGAATCGTGAAGAAGCAGTTCTGTTGACGCAAATGCATGCCAGGAATGTAATGTTGTGTAAGAAATTGAATTAAAAAATCAAATACCCTGTAGAGTCCGGCGAATCCACCCAGGAAACTAGCTAGGTACAAATTGTCCTTACGTAAAATGAGACTTTTAATTAGTTTTGGCCTCCTCAGTAATTGGTTTACTTTGAAAACTAGCTTCAAGGCCATTTGGGCGCCCAAACCGCATCCAAACAACTTAACAGTACCCTATAAGAACGAGAGGAAAAAGAATCTTAATCAAGTTTACATATTATAATTCATGTTTTGTTGGTACTCGATTTCAATTCGCCAGAGCTAGATACATCCATATTATCAATTAACACGTTGACTATCCCCATGTCTGAGACTGGAGCATCCCCTTTTTCCTCTATGCCATTGAGTGGGCGAAAGCAATCAACGCATTAGAGTCAGATAGAGAATACGCACCGTTAAGATATAATGAGCGCAACTGTAAGGATGCGGACAAGACGAGTGACTGCGGAATGACTTTAATCGATCGATTATCTCTTTATATACTTTCAATGATTCCCAGACGGCACTGAATATTGGATTTTTCGATTTCCTTATGGAACTACGTTCATTCTCCTTGACGTAACAGTCTCTCGAGGTACCAGCCACGGGTTCTGTTACATCTGACAATGCTTTATCACTCCTGTCCTCGTTGCCCGGTTCCTCATACTTTCCAATGACAAACCTGTATTTGTATTATTAAAAATGTTACACAATATCACTTTTTTTTTAGCATACCAATGTTACTAAAACATACTGTTATACTGAGTGCGGTCGCTTGCATAAGAGTACAGTTACTCGCCTTATTATTTTAAATATCGAATCCTGCTTACTGACTTGACCGCGAAACATATACAATAAGATAGTTATGCTTGCGGCAAATATATAAACTTCACCACGTGGAAGTGTCGAAAAATATCCCCTCCATACCCCCATTCGAAACAATGTTTCTGTAGCCTGCAAAGAGCACGTTACATCAGTCTTTCTAAGCTGTTACATATTTCGATTTAGATGTATTTTAAAAACTCACAATATTTGAGACGTAGAGGCACAGGAGCGTTCGCCTCGAGGGTCGCTCTATCACAATGGCAGATAAACTGGATAAAAAGGACGGAAAGAAGGAAACGGTCAGTATATTGAAATTCCCCAGCATTCCTCTGAAACAAAAATTTATGAAAAATTATACATTTTCTCCTTCGCCATTAAAATTTGAAAATTTGTATGCCATAGATTATTGGTAGTATAAGAAAGTAAATAAAGGATGTGTGTATATGTAAATTGAAAAATGATTAATGCTGCTATGTAAAGTACAGTGGTGTTATACGTACCACAGGATAGGAACGCACGGGCATTCAATTTTGCTTTTCTTTTCATATATTCAATAAAGATACGCTAGTTTAGCTTGGAATAGAAAACTGTCATCACGTAATAAGTAATCATTGATGACGAAAGTATGTTATATAAATGTGACAATCTGTGCTCAGAAAGTTTGAAATATATGACAATTATATGTTAGCAGAAAAACATTAACCTTTATGTTATTTAGTCAAGAGTAATTGTACGCACGTGTCTGGGTCTCAGCAAATATACAGAACTCATAAATTTATGTAAAAGATAAAAAAAATTTGCATTATTGCTTTTCATTAAATAATAGAACAAGGAAAGTACATAATTTATTAAATTGATTGCAATTGTACTATTGACCCTTGATACCATGCAAATAAAACTTGTAATTCAAAGCTTAAATGCTGTTTTAGATCTTACCTAAGAGAACATAGAAACATGGAATATGCAAAAGCACTCCAAGACAGAAAGGCGGTACTCTGGAGAATGCCATGTAGCGTACGTTTAATATCATTTTTTGAAGGCAGTTTTCCTCTCATCAACAGAGTGATCTGAAATATTAATATAACTTATTATGAAATTCCTCCATTGAGATTACTTCATAACATATGAGAAATATGATAAGTAAGCTAAATTTTATCAAATAATAAATAAGATATGCTGTAAGCTACAATGTTTTGAAACTGATAATACCCACATTCATCATAGGATTTGACCTCTTTGTAAAGTGGTATGACATTGGTTCCATTTGTTTAATCGTGTATTACTGCTATCTAAAACTATAAAGACTACGACTAAACTGCTAAATACAACCTTTTCTTGAAGTTACCCATGGATCGTTTAATTTTTTTACATGAAGCAATTTTACCAAGACTGTGACTTAAAGGAGATAGGATTTACAGCAATTCTTAATAAAACTGAATGCCTATTCAAAGACTCAAACTTTTTAAAATCAGATAATTGTTTTACAACCAACACATACAATATTTTTAGAATCTGAGTATGGTCTTAAGATCAGAGTTTGATTTAAAAATTAACTCCTTAATAGCTTATTGAAAATTTAAGAAAAATGAAAAAAGTAATTTCACAACTAATTTTACCAATTACTATTACCACAGTGATAAAAACAGACTATTTCGACCTTACCATTTATCATCAATAGCAAAACAGTCTTATCTAACAAAAATATCTACTGTAGAATATTTACAGCAGCATTAATGCACAACATGCAATCTACAGATAGTCTTCGTTTTCCAAAAATTCCTTAACGCGAGACTGATTTCGGTACTTTCGGTCTTACTGTAGATTTAGAACGCAACATACAGTTTCAACAAGACAAAGAATACAAGAATGTATAAAAACATTAAGAAAAATAAAAAACAAGACAACATACGAAGTAAACAGTGGAATAAATCCTGAGGGATTCTTGAAGCGCGTGCAAACCCAATCCTGCTGTAGCACTGACGCACGAATCTGTCCAAGGATGAACATAATCTTTACAGCTCGCAGGAATAGAAAATTTACTGAGTTGTGTAGGCATTTTCTTGATATACGAGGCAGTAGGTATGTACGTTCCAGTAGATTAATTATAGTACCGTACTAAGAGGCTTATGAGTCGCATGTTCTTTACAAACAACATTATTGTATCGTGAGCAGGAATATTTCGATTTAGTAGATAGGCGAATGAGAAACTCGCTGAGGCACCAGAATGGAAGAATAAAGAAATTTCGATAACAAGCTGGAAGCGAAATAGATAAAAAAGAGAATACTTGGAATTCGAACGGTTTCTCTCCGAGTTAAGTATAAGACCGTCAAGAAGGCTAGGTAGCCTCGCGCAGAACACGCACAACCGACCGTTACGATAGTTCGCAAGATACTGCAAGACACTGATCCCAGTCTGTCCCAGACTCATGAGTACTGCGTTGAACTGTCAAACTGGCTGCGATCGCAGCGCCACTCTTTGTTATAGCGGTTGATTTTTGATAATTAGAAAAGACATATTTACGAGGCTATTACTTGAGCGATGCCTTAGTAGCAATTTATGACAATTCTGGGTACTTGATGAAAGACATTTTTAAACTGCGAAGCTGTAGTTCTTCTCAATGATTATTATCATCGTTACTGTCAGTTACTATGATCTTTAATTTCATTACCAAAGTGCAGTTACGAATGTATCTTGTTGCAATATGGCCATAATGTTTGATTTCATTGATGGAGGAAGTTTCGAAGAGATTTAATTACTTTGATTAGTTTTACTATTTTATTGATTATATTACATATTCAGTATCGATCTTTCTTCTTGGTGAATAGGACATTTAATATGTAATCGATTAAATCCACACTCCATTTTACAAATCGTTTCATAGACTTCATTGGGTTTTATTATCAATTTGAAATCCCCGCTTAATTCTTTGTTTTTATCTCTAGGTGGTCTGATTGGTGGAAATTGTTCTTTAACAGGTTTATATTTTTCCATTGGTAAACGCAATTTGTCGTCCAAAGAACAACCGATTTTCTTTGCAGGCTTTTTTTGATTTTTATCCTTCGGCATTTTATTGTTAGGCCTTCGTATGTTTTGTAATATTTTTTCATCCTCTTCATAGGATTGACCTAATATACCAAGATAGTTGTCAACCGAGATCAAAATAATTATTAAAGTGTAAAACGCACTTCGATAAATAGGAATTTTTCCAGCGCGCAGCTTTTTTTCAAATTCACGAATTTCTCTTTCGCAACGTTCCAAACGCGTTCCTTTTAACATCAATGGCCGATCTATGCTTTCTTCACAATAGCAATTGTGCTCGTGCTTTTTCTTATTATACAATGAATACTCAAGACACTGCATCATCTTTTCCACAGAAATAAACTTGTTCTTCTCGATCCTAGACATGACACCAGGTCTGTGCTTGGTTCCACGAAGATGATGAAGCTTTATTATCAAATAAAAATAATCAAAACAATTATAGAAGCTTCATTAAAATTCTAACACGGTATTCGCTTCTGTTATTATAATTCATATTACTTATTATACCTTAAACAATATATAAAGAATCCAAAGCATCGATTCATATTCCGTGACCTTTCGCGCATTCTCTAGTTCACTTTCTCGGAATCTAAAATAAGTCATTCTTTTAAATGATAAATCCACAGTTTGTAAAAAAAATACATTGACGAACTTTCTCATTTGTTCCACTGTTTCATTATTTTTCTTGTACACGTAATCCAGCCATTGTCGCAATTTCCCTATATCCATTGCATTCTTCCTGACCCAGTAACCGCGCCAAACAGCTTGTATCTTTCCGGCCATGGTGTTGTAATATTTTTTCCAGCTGGTAACAACACTTTCCACTAAATAAAATTCTGCGTATACTCTTCCCCGATATCCGCGCCAGTGGCGTTGAATTGTCGTTACTCTTTCGTGTAGTGATCGAATGTGATTACGAGTTAAAATTCCTCGAAACCAGGCCTGATAAAATTATTCGAATAACGCGCCGAAAATCTTGGTTAAAGAATTTACGTAATTCTAACCTGAATCTTTCGCGCAGCTACGAACAGAATTCTTCTGATAAATTCAGCCTCTTGTTCTCGATATCTGACCTCATTTTCGAATTTGCATTTATCATTTTTTAAGGCAATAACCGAAGCCATTTCTATTGATCAATTATTAATAGTAGGCTGCTGTATTATTAATTGACTGACATTTTTTGTGTTGTTCTTGACCCTGACGTTGCTCACTTCACCATGCATAATTCAATAAGCAAGACTTACAAGGTGCTACAAAATTCCAAGATAAGCCAAACACACTAAAATGAAAGACAACAAAAACGTCACTCCAACGACGCTGGTGACTTGAAAAACAATTTTTCTTTTTCGCGCAGCTCGAGAAGCTGCACGATAATCCTTTTGCACCTGTATAGAGAAAAAAGCTTAGTTATATAATATAAAGCAAGAATGACTCGGTGCAAAATTACCATTATCTGTAACGTTTGGGTTTTGCGTATCAAATCATCCAATCGTTGATCTCTATCCATAAGTTTCTGTACGCCGTCCAATAGAGCTCGTCGTACCTCGGCAAGTTCACCTTCCAGTCTAGGTATGATATCAGATTCCTCGTGGTTGTATTCTTCCTAAAAAGAAAAGGTAGGTTAAACGATGAGAAAAGAAAATTTTTAATTAGTTGACTCAAATTCTGCTAACGTACCACAATTTTTTTTAGAGGTGCCGATAAATCGATAATGGACAAATTCGTGAGATCCCTTGACAGATCTGCAAGTATTGGCAGTTCTCTGTAAACGCTCCTTAACCTTTCCAAAAATATATAAGAAGCCGATGCTAACTGAGACGCCGAGGATTCCAACTCTGCAGCAGAAGTCAGACAAGCGTACTTCAGCTCTCCAGAAAGCATGTGAACGGTATACCTGATTTCGGAAAAGTAAAAAATAACAAATACCAAAACATTTCATTTAACTGAATTATTCAAGGGGGTAAATAAAAATTCTCTTACTTGCCCTGATCCAGGCTCATTTTTTCATCCTGATTGGAATTCGTGCTCTCCAGAGCCGAGAGCACAAGACGCTGATAGACTGAGGCTTCTTTTGCAGGATGATCAGCAACTATTCGCATTTTTGGCTTTTCCCAGTGCGCGACTAATGCATAGAGAACTGTTTTGTCCATGAGGAATAATTTTCCACTTGGGACTCTCAGTGGAAACACAGGGACTCTGCGGAAACTCAGAACCTGACACACGCTGTAAAATGACTGCAGTTTTGTTACGTACATTTTGTGCACAAGATTATTGTCTATATATTCCCCCCAAGTTGGTCAGAGCAAACACTTGTGATACGTAGGCCGATCGTGTTTACTTGGGTCAATAATATCAGAATGAGTAACGAGAAATTTTGATAAAGAGGAAAGAAAGTGGTTGGTGGAATTAAGTTTGATTATTTCTGCCTTTCGTTGTATAGTTCATGACATTATTTAATAATTTGAAAATTTAATTATATATAGTTTATATATTTTCTTAATCAATCAATAAATAAATACTCAGTATAAGGCTGTAATCAATTAGTTAATAATTGTATGGTACGATTAAATCTTTTTTGCTTCTATATCCCTCGTGAATTCATTAGTTTGCATCCATTTTTGGATTTTTGGTAAATTTGAGGTTAGCCAATTGATGCTGTTAGCTACTTCCTCAAGGGCGTCGCGACGTGCATTGCTCCCGGCACCAGCGTCTGGATGTTTCGTGAAGAAGGTTTTGGCCTTGAAAATTTATTTTACTGTAAAAATGTGAAACGATCGATGAACAAGTTTTTTTACCTCTTCCAGTTTTTGGTTATCCTTGAATAAAGAAACTATTGAACCGACTGCAAGACCCATAGAGAAGTCATTCAGTGTATATTTATTCACAAGTTTTTTCCAGTCATCTCTGCGTTAATAAGATGAGAAGTGTCAAAATGTTATTTAAAATTTTTTTGAATAATAAGTATTTCACGCAAACTACCTTACGAAATTCCATACGATATCCAATCCCATTGGATTCGATGCAATTTTAACGATTATTTCGAAAAAGTTTTGTCTCCGTACAATATTCTCGTTTGTCACATTAATAAGATATCTATAAGTTACAGCTATTTTTATACCAACCAAAATAATTGTATTAATTATTCTAAAAACCTGTTGAGAATATTCCCGTCTCTCACGCTTGCCAAACCTATCATCAGTTTTTCTTTTTCTTGAACGTCGTTTTCGCACAAAAACAAATGCCACATCTTCTCAAAGATACTTTGAGTTTCGCTGCCAAGCGAAATCAATCCTAAAAATTAGTGCGATTAAAAAATATCTTCATATGCGAATACGAAGTTATTTTCGAGGATTATCAAATTCTACTATACCAAAGGAATAAACGACAGATCGCAAGTCTGGATGTGGTTTGGTGGTTCCATTACTTGCAATGAAATCCTTAAGCCTTGTTTTTGCAACTGCCAGACAATCTTTATGACCAACTGTGCAAGCACTTTTCAAAATGACTACTCTTAACTCTCTGTAGAAAAATTTTTTCAAAAGTTATTATAAGAAGTAAACGAGAAAAACCCCAGCTATACCTGCGTGTCATTGATTCATTTTTCTCCACCTTCCAGCCAACTTTTTTGTAAATGGTGTCGAGCAAAGTTTGTGCATAACACTGTTTGCGAAATTGTCTCATGAAAAATTTGCACGAATCATTATCTCCTGCAGGGATTCTAGTCGAGATTACCTGGAAGTGCAGGTACAGTTTTGTTCCTGATAATAATTTGTCTGTTTGATGCAACCAATTGGCAGTCACCATCCAGGGCTGAAGAGCATTTTCATTGGTCAGATAAGTCGTTAGATTTAGTACAGCACAGTAGCAAAGATCATTTGAATCAGCCAGTAGAAAAGCATCGTGAAGCAAATCCGCCCTGTCGAGAGGACCCAGAATCTGTATAAAATAAAACAATTTGGTTAACCAATTTAAATAAAAATGTTTTATTTTTCATACCTGAAAATCTTCAATAAGTAAATGACTGAACATCTTCCAAGCATCCAACGTATAATTCACAATATAATAGCCAACAGATTGATGATTCAGTTTAATCCAACGCACTGGCGCCTCTAGTGCTAGTTCCACTAAATAATTAATTAAATACAACTTTTACCATGACCAAAAATTTTTTCGCTTCCTTATACTAACCGCAAGAGGAATTTCCTAAGAACCAACCAAACTGTACACCATCTTCTCTGCTAGTTATATATTTTATAGGAATATCCCAGCTTTGTCTATGAATTAAAACAAATATGAATAATTATTTTAAAAATCGCCCAGAACTATATAAACTTACTTGGAGTCAATGTTTTCACTGCTACCAGACATATAACGTTTTTGAGTGAGTCTCAGAGAATCGCCATGACAGTGAACACTTATAACCGGAAATCCAGGATAGTTGGTCCAACTTCTCATGAACCTGACTATATCAATATCCGGTCTAAAGTATTTCTGTAATATTTGAAAAAGCTGATAAGTTTCAGCATTTCCATACATATAAGTCTTCAGATAATTCTTGATGCCACAAATAAACTTGTAATCACCCATGGCGTCTTCCAGCATTCTAATAATAGCCGCACCCTGTGTATAGATACCAAATATTGAAAATATTATTTCCCAAATTAACTATTAATGTAGAAATTAATATTACCTTTTGATAAGAGATACGATCGAACATTTCACCTATTTGGTCCGAATTCTCAGATCTATGTACGACTGGATGTGAACTGACCTTAGAATCGTGTTTCATAGTGACGTATTTGGTATCGAAAATGAAGGCGTCTCTCTGTAAATAAAAAGTATCTATTAATTACTTCCAATTACTGCGATAACACAGCAATGCTTATTCCGGTTTATCTAATACTTATCCATAGGAATTGATTAATTAGAAATATCTTTCATAGGTTTAAATGTCAGTGACCAGTCAACTCATTTAAATCTGTAATAGCTAAACCGAAATAAGACTATCGTGTAGTCAGTAATGATAATTGGTAACGTTAATCAATACAATTAATTATACTGTACCTGACGCCATTCTGGAAATATATAATCCACTGCCACGTGTTCCATATAAGTGGCAAAACCTTCGTTCAGCCAAAGATCTTCCCACCATTTCAAGGTGACCAAATTCCCAAACCACATGTGTGCCAACTCGTGGGATACCGTGAGAGCGACGCTTTTCATATTGGCGCAGGAACTGTGGTTATCGCTAAAAAATAATTGACTTTCTCGAAAAGTAATCAGACCCCAATTTTCCATTGCGCCAGCGGCGAAATCCGGCACGGCTACTAAATCTGTACGAGTGAATGCGAGTAAGAATTTTGATTGAAAAAAAAAAGAGAATGACCGTTACCAATTTTTGGCAATGGATAATCAATTCCGAATAGAGTCTCATAAAATTGCATTGCTTTTGCAGAGACTGTCAGAGCCAATTGAATTTTATTTCTGTCATTGGATTTGCTGTAGATGCTGATAGGTATATTGCGACCGTCTAGACTCTTGACGGAACTCGTTGAGCAGATCAGGTCGCTGACGACGAAAGCTAGTAGATACGTGGACATCGGTAACGAGGCGGCAAATGTTGTTATGGTCAAGTCTGAGTTATTCATGGGATGTTCTACTTTCTTGAAATAAAATATTTCTTAATGATATAAACCATAGACTCGATTGATTCGAATATCTTGATTTACGAATAATAGAAAATATTTTTCACTAAATTTACTTACTACGGCAGGCATATTTGAAAGCGCGTGATATCCATTTTTTGAGTCGTAAACAATTCTCATGTGAAATATCGATTTGAAGTTTGGTTCGTCAAAACAGGGAAATGTTTTTCTTGCGTAAACCGGCTCGAATTGGGTAACAGCCATTTTTCTGAAATACAGAAATACGGTATTTTTATACGTTGATTAACCTTCCAGTGGACCCTTCTTTGTTTTGCCATAAGAAATGTACAGCTATTGAGTCTGCCAGAGCACGTGCGTCTGTTTTGAGGTTAAAACTGCACAGTTGACTTGTTAAAATAAATTTGCATGAAATACCTTAAGGAACTGTTGTTTTGATTTTGATAGGTGCTGAGATAAAAGCCATTTATTTTATCGATTAACGATCCACTGAAGTTCATCCTCAATGAATATTTTCCTTGAATCGATTCGTACAGATTGAGAATAATTATTTCATATTTATCAACGGTGCAGATTGTTTTTATGGGAATTTTCTCCTTTTTATCTCTTAATTTATATCTGTACAGTTTACTTGAGGTGATGGTTAAATTTTTTCCATGTAAAATTACATGGTCTCTGTTCTAAAGTTATTAATAAAAAATAGCGGTCACGCGTGGCTTAAAAGAAATTTTTTTAATTTTCAAAATACTCACTCTCAAAACCTCAAAATCTATCTGAATGGCGCCATGAAATTCATCCTTTACGAAATCTGGCGAAATAGCAATAATATATTTGCTTGGTATAACGTCTTTAGGTAGACGATTTTTAATTTCATTTAAAAATGTCTCATTCACTCGTGATACAATCTCATTTTGCGAATTCGTAGCGACCATTATAATCGTGAAAAATAATACAATTAGGATATAGATTTCCATAATAAGATTAACTCTACAAGAAACTGAAATAAAAAAGATTCTTCGACCCTTCAAATTCACATTATCTTTCAAAATTACATTGAATCAAGAAAACTTGAAAAATTATTTAAATCTGTCATAACCTATCGATCTGAAGTTAGTAACACATGCAATTCTAACTTGCATCTCTGTAAAATAAGCAAGTTCAAAAATGAACTATCAATAAATAAAATGAGTATAATCGTGTCGGTTTATTTTCATGCGTTAGAGCTGTAGGCTCTGTAGACTGTAGCATTAGGGCGTTAGACACAGCCACGCTGAAAGTGAATTTCGTCAAGTCGAATATCCATTACTTGAGATATAATTTATCTACCTATAGTAAAATTCAAATTCGAAAAAAAATTAAGTCTAAGATCATTCAACAACTCTTGATAAACTAAACCAACGAATTTATTAAAAATGAATAAAATGCTATAAAATGCTTCCCACCTTCTTCACATGATCTATCATATCGGGAAAACAAGTTCTTCCCAAGTGGGGGAGCTGGAGACTTTTACGTACACATCCTCCTGTAGAGATACTGTTATTCCCTACTACGGACACAGTGTAGAACCGTACAGTGAAGGTTCATCGTTCTGAAACAAATTTATCTGTTATAACAGCTGGATAGGATTAGGTAAGCTATGGTTAAAATATTACAATATGTCCTGCCCATCAATAAAAGAATAGTATAAACAGACGATCTGTAAAAGAATTTGAAAAAATCGTTTTTAAGGTTAATGTTGGTTAATTTGATATATGGACACGTACGCAAAGTGATAACGTTAGAAATAAGATAAAATTTAATAATCCATAATTTTAAATAAAGGTTTTCATGGATAAATTGTTTCATGTAACAAGAAATATGATTCAGTATCGTCTCTAAACATTACGTAATGTAACTAATAAATAGACCGACAATACCGGTAGCCATGACAGTGTCAGACCTGGTCAAATTACAAAACAGATACTTTTTAGAATGTTATTTCGGAAGGAAAAACTCGTATAAATTTCGGATAGAGTTGACCAAAATTTTTTATCTGAAAAAGACGGCACAGTGATTAAATGAAAAAACGAAGTAGAAAAATAATTTTTTTAATTTTTCGCTTCTGACTTCATCACCCTTTGTACGCATTTACATAGAGAATGTCTAAATCAACAGGTATAAGTTAGAAAAATATGTATGAAATGATCTAGTGGATCCATTTGAATTATTATGCCATGAAATCAATTTACGGACGCTGGGTACATCTGTTAGTGAAGCGGGCGAAACAAACTGATAGTTTATTTGACTCAGTCGGTAATTCCAAAGTTTGTACTTTGTTTCAGTAACGATGCCGAAATATAAGCTAATATATTTCAATCTGCCGGTTCTCGGCGAACCGATAAAGTATCTTTTTCATTATGGCGGAATTGAATTCGAAGACGTACAGATAAAGGATCGCGTGAACGAATGGCCGAAGATAAAGCCGAGTAAGTAAACTAGGGTGTGATTGGATTGTTCACCTTAAACTGTGACGTAGCGCATATGATATATTTTATTGTACCTGATAAATTATTTATTATTATTTTTCTTGTCAGCAATGCCCTTTGGTCAAGTACCTGTTCTTGAGATTGATGGAAAACAGTATCCTCAGACTTTAGCGATATGTCGTTATCTGGCTAAGCAATTGAACCTAATCGGTAAAACAGATCTGGATCAGTTGGAGATAGACGGCTTAGCCGATACGATACACGAATTTCGAAAATGTAAGAAATATTTAATTTATTTTACATATTGTTATTATTGTCAAATTAAATATTGCTCCTGTAGCGTCAATGGTAATAGAAAAAAATCATTATTGTCCGTTAATAATTTGAGGAAAAATATTTTTAGTGTTCGGCCTGTACTACAGGGAGCCCGATCCAGTTCTAAAAGCTAAGAGGAAGGAATCGCTGGAGAATATTGAGGTTCCATATTTCTTGGATAAATTTGAGGAAATCGTGAAGAATAACAGTGGATATTTTCATGGGGGAGAGGTAAATTCAGAGATTAACGTGTAAATAAAGCGATTCGTGTATTTTTACAAAAACTTTCAGACTTACTATATAATAATATTATTTCACAGTTGAGCTACGTGGACTTCTTTTTCGTTGGATTGGTCGGTGCCTTTAATGCTCTGTTGGGCAAAGATGTCTTGGTAAACTATACAAATTTGAAATCTCTCAAGGACAAGGTCCAAGCTATACCGGCAATACAAAATTATTTGAAAGACGCACCAAAGCCGATATTTTGAAACGATTTTGTAACCAACACGCAATAATAAGATTTTATGCAAAAAATAAACATTCCTAAGAATACATTTCAGTTATTATTAAGTTGAAAAAAAAGAAAAAAAAATGATAGAAGGACCGATAGTCTGACTTTTAGGAATGCCAATTGTACCACTACCACTGGCACAGCTACCATTCCTTCTGATCATTCCTATTCCACTCCTTGCCTTCTTCTTTCCGCTGTAGACCCACGAAGCGGATTGCCAAGTGGCTATCGTTCCCATTCGAGTTCAGTTAGTGTTCAATTAATGGTTGTCCGTCGGTGGTGAGAGTCTCCTCTGAAAATTCGATCCGAACTCTGATTACAAGTGCAGTAAGTATTGCCAAATAACCTTAAATGAATTCACCTATCCACAAAAACCAAGTCTGAAAGGTATGATTGATCTCTGATGCGATGTCAATTCCTAGAAAAAATGTTTATTATTTTTGAGTCGAAATTTTTTTGAAATTCCGACCGCATCAATTTGCACCATCCACAATGTACAAAACACCGTACGTAAGGTGATCGTATCGCAGAGCTTAACGGATTTTGAAAACAGTGTTTGCCAGTCAATAAATTCCTTTGCTTTTCTCATAAATAAATCTGGATATTTTATAAAATTCTAACGGTCGTTTCCTTCATCAATACGTTTAACCCTTAGTTGCACGATTTATTACGTGCTTATCACACGAAAAAACAAAACTGTAATTCTGACGTCCAACAGATTTTCGAGAATTTTCACTTTATCGAAGCGAAAGTGACATTTGACATTCGCGAAAAAAAAGGTGTTATCACTCGATAAAATATATTACCGTGAACGTGATTATTCTATAACAGCATGCATTGACCACGGACCAATGAGTTTGAGGTGGCTTTAACGGTACGTTGCAGTTTGACAATGATATGCATTTAAGGGTTAACGATCAATAGAACCTGATGGTTTTGTTTACGAATCAAGGTCACAACTGTTTAAATTCACGAGACCAAACAAACAACTCGTATCGCAGAGGAATTCAAAACTTCGATGCGTCTATCAGATTTGCGTAGTTTGTAGCTTACACATAGCTAACGAATGTACACGTTAAATTGTGAACGAATGAGAATATCGGTCGGTAAAGTAGATTTGGTTTATTTTAAATATGGACCTCATTAGGTAATTGGAAGTGATCGGTCGATATGACTTTGTGAAAGTTGTATTTTGAACGTAAATTTTTGAAATTCTAATAGAGGTGAGGGTATCGTTATTAGACTTTGAACTATATGTAATAATAAGAGAGTAAAAATGAAACTTTACTCGGGCAAACTGGTTCGACAATTTAAAAATGAAAGTAAGGACAAAACCCCGTAATTATTCACATGCAGCAGAACATGACTGTTGCGTAAGACGTAATCGCTGGTACAACGAGAAAAAATTCAACCTACGGCAATGAAAAGAATTTGACAGGTAAATCTTGAGGCCAACATGCACTGCTTGCATAACTGTTTAAATCTGTTATCTCCCGATATTGCGAATTCATTTTATTGTAACATTATGGGAGTGTTGCGTGAGCGATATTAGTAGTAGAGGTTATAGAATTGTAGTAGAATATTGAATGAAACCAACAATCGGTAATTAACGTATCACCAAATGATAAATGTGATGACCTAATAAAGAAACTTTGACGTATAGTCAGTAACCGTTGGCGTACGTAATAATGGTAATGAAATGTAATTTTTTTTATCAGGATAACAACCATGAAGTACAAGGTGATATATTTTGAAACAACAGGTATTGCCGAAGTGATTCGCTTGATTTTGTCATATGCAAAGGAGCCGTTTGTGGATGAGCGAGTTATTATCGAGGATTGGCCGGAACGGAAAAAACGTAAGTTGAATGAGACGTTTGATTAATTTGAATTAATTTTTGTTAAAAGCATTAATTTTTTTTTATATCAATCATTCAGATGCTCCGTTCGGACATTTACCACTTGTCGAGATCGATGGAAAGCAATATCACCAATCGATAGCGGTGAGTCGCTATTTGGCAAATCTGTACGGGCTTGCTGGAAATAATTTGATTGAAAATATGGAACTGGATGCGATTGTCGATACCATTAATGACTTGAGAATAGGTATGCAGAGGATGAGATATAAAAAGAGATAAATTTTTGGGATTAATTACATTTGTCATTTGTCTTGTCTGCTTTAGAATTCACAAATTGTCTTTGGGAAGAAAACGCGACTGAGAGACTGAAGAAAAAGGAAATAATCCTTAAGGAGACTGTGCCATATTTCTTTGAAAGATTCGAAAAGATGCTTCGCGAAAATGGAGGATATTTCTATAAGAATCGCGTAAGTCAAAATTATAAATCTATATTATATTTATATCTATTAACTGTTTATTAAAGTCGTACTGTTAAACATTTTTCTCTTACGTACAGCTTACATGGGCAGATCTGTTTTTCGTGGCTCTGATCCCCTACATGAACCTGGCAGTCAGTCACGACATCCTTAAAGGTAACAATTACCTTTTGGAATACGTCGAAAAAATTTCTAAACTTCCAGGACTCAAAGAGTGGATGGAGAACCGACCAAAAACGTGTTGCCTGGCGAAATTGTTCGCTGATAGAAAGAATTCATAAGTTTCGTTAAAATCATTAAAAATCTGCACACCTTTTTTATAACTTTGTATAAATAAATCATAGCATATGGTTATAAGAAAAAAGAAAAATCTAAAAATTCCTTCAATTAATTTCAAACTCAACCTTTATCTCAGTCCTCGTTGCCCCTGTTATGTTTTCTCGCAACTAAAATTCTTCCACTGTATTGCTTTACCGATAGCTAAGCTCCCTGTAATAAATGTCAATGACGAAATCCCAATCGTACATACCGTGGCGCCAGCTATCGTCAGAAATGTTTAAACGCGGCCCTCGAATGATCCGTGCGCGTGGTAGATGCGCGGCTGAATCGGCGGACCGTCAGTGTGCGCGCCCGCGGAGCCAGACAGACATCTTGTAGTAGAATTTAGCGGCGTGGTCGACGTCGTGGGTGTCGTGTCGCGGTGTCGTGGTGTTACGGTGGTGTCGCCGTTCGTCGTCGTGGTTCCTGGTCGCGATCCTCGTCGTCGTCGTCGTCGCCATATCCGTGATCGTGATCGTGATCATTGCCATCAATTCGAGCGTGGTGGTACTACTAGTGGTAGCCAAAGAGAACGAGAGAGAGAGAGAGAGAGACAAACCGCTGCGACTGCCTTGTCGTTGTTGCTGCTGCTGGTTCATCGTTTGCATCAGGAACGAATAGCAGTCCGAGTCCGATGTGTAGTATCGTGTGATAGCATCTTCTGTGATCTGTAGGAGAAAGGGAGAGAGAGAGAGAGAGAAGGCAAGAGGAGAAAAGGAGCAAGAGAAGATAGAAGCATCTTGAGTGATCTCCCCTTGTTCGACAGGAGCCCACCCCCAACCCCCACAATACGACCCCTGGCCCCCCTCAGTATACCCAGTGCCCCCTGAATCCCCTGACCCTCTGACCTCAAGCCCCACCGTCAGCACAGCCGAATAAGAGTGACGGAGTGACAGAGCGCAGATAACGCACGGGCCCGGTGCGGCGACCCTCCGCCAGGATGACCTCGAACAATTCCCAGAAGCTCTCCACCACGGAACGTGTGATAAAAAGTAAGCGAGGATTTTCTAAATAATTCAACGGGGGCAAGTTGCGTCCTCCGCGACGCTCGGCTCGTTGCGGTTGAGCCTCTCCCAGTTATATGTGCTACCACCTACCTACCTATCTGGCTCTAGCTACCCCACCTAACTCCTCACTCTCGCCCACTCATTCTGCTTGCCCTTATTTTCCATCTCTTTTACAGTTCTCACCTACATACTCCGTTCCGTTATACCGAGCATTCCTTCTATTCCTTATCATCGTCATCCTGTCCCTCCCTTGGGCAGTGCTGGTCTCTTTGCGAGGTACCTAACTCGGGGAACGAGACGGGGTCTTTGACGACGTAAAGAGGAGAACTGACACGAAGCTAGTGAACGAGTGCACGGATCCCAGGTCCTCGGAGAGTCCCAGTTCTCACCCGGGAGGAGTCTTTTAACGTGAAAACAAGCCACGTCCGGGAAGGAGAACACGTCAAAACACGGGAGCGTTGCCAGGATTGATTTTCTCGCGGGCTACGGCGCCATTGCTATCGACCTGCCTGGCTCGAGTCACGCTTTTCTGTTTTCGCGGCTACGAGCCCCTACTAGTCCTCCTCCCGGGACTTTCTGCAATGGATGCCTCCACCTGATTACCTCCGATACTTTTCAATTTAATACAGTGAGCCTTCATTCTCGCTTATCGATACTTCCTTGCCAGCTTTCCTTAAGTATCTCACTTATCTCTTTCCCTAGGTAAATACACGAACAAATCATCAGGAAAGTCCTCGTTGCTTCCTATCAATCCTCCTCGTCCTTCAACCACCTAGTGAACCTGGTCCAGAAACTGCTGCTCTTCTAACCACCTACATCTGTACCATGCTTCTCCGCCATCTTCGTGCGACTTGGCTAAATTACTCGTGTCTCAGTGATTATTTACCGTCGGTTCCGAACGTTCTGAAGTTGCTTCTCTTCTGGAACAGCTGACTGTTCCCTCCAAAGTTCTCGCGTATTGACGTCGCGCAGGAAACGTTTAGCAATATAAATACAAGACTTCCCGAAGACTAGCTTTACTCACTTTGTTTCCTGAGTTACTGACTATCAGGACTACTTCAATCCCGGACTTTCTAGATCAGCCGATTGACTGACACGTCATTACAGACCCACTGGAAGATTAGATCTTAAAAGATCATACTATCCCCGACATTTAATAGTCAGGCTCAGCAGAAATCCTAGTAAACATTTTATTTACCACAGCCTGTATTCGAAAATAACTAAAGAAACTCCTGACGCAATCGTCTTTATGTTAAATTCTTTTAACGAGTTTCCCACGATAAAAAAACCAACGGACGCGCACTTCCGTTACCACCAAGCTCTGCTTGATGTTTTATTTTCATTCATTAACGCCATGTACTCCAAGAGAAAATATTTTTTTTTAATATTCCGTCCACTCGTACTCACTGTTTGCCGTGCCAATATCGTCGTTTTACACTTTCATTAAAATTCATTCTAAACTGATCTTGATCAGATAACATTTTCTTGTACCGGTTCGTGTCCGTGCTACGAGCATCGGATCGGCTAGTATTTTACACCTCAAATTACAGTTTCCTTTTCAACCCGCTACGATTGCCGCTTTCTGTCAATTTACTTCCATCTGGCAATGGGTGAACTTTCCGCAATCGATGACAGGGTTAAGATAACACTGTCGTAATTATAGGAGGCGATTCTGGCAGGCAATACCGCGAGTCGGGCAATCCTGCTACTTGTGTACCTCAGCACCTGTAGAGACCATCCAAAGTCTAGTATATCCTGCGCATGAAAGTCTTTCACGTTCAAGCTACGAATTATATATGCGGTGGGTCCGCGTGACTCGCATCTGTTACACCACGAAATTCCAAAACGGTTCTGCCCCATCTAACGTAACGACACATGTCCTCTGTATAAGTATAAACGAGTCACACGTGTCGGTTCCAATCCAGAACCCGTTTTGTCGCTCGGTATTAGATTTTGACCTATGCTAACCAGTTCCTTGTGCGTACTTGACACACTTGTATCTGATCATAAAACATTTTCTTTCTTTGTACAGTTGCGTAATCCATCCGGTACACAGGGAATAATGTATTTTCGTTAACCACACTTAACTACTGCGTTACACCTTATTTCCTCGTGTCAATTGACCCCTGACCTCGCTCCCACAAACAAAACAGCCACGTTCGCCATCCGACGGGTTATCTTATATGTAATCGTAACTACTTACGGTACCATTAGATTTTTAACGTATGACCTTGCAATTCGACTGTACCGCCTGCCGCATAATCTAAGGGTCAAGGATTTCTAGTTGTCAGGGTCAAGGGATATTTATAGTGGAACGATTATGCTGGCCTCCAATGCCTTCTAGCACCGTCGGCTTACGATCTTCCTTATGAGTTTGACTAACTTTCTACTTCCTTCTCTTCTTCGGTTCTTCCGACACTCATAAAAGTCTTAAGGACGGTTACTGGCTCAGGGCCTGGTTGCCCGATCTTTTCCTTCAAAATTTTTTAATTATCTCAATCGACTATAAGTAACGCGTATAACGCTCCCTTTTTTTTCATGAGGTCATACAAAAAACGCATCATCCCGGAGGAATTTCTCGAGCCCGCGTGTCTCGCTAGTTTATTAATACCGATTGTCTCGTGAGCTGCCTGTTGACTTCTGCACGAGTATATACATATGTCTATACATATAGATAGATACGCGAATTCCCACATGAGCGTAGAGCGACTTACGAAAATATCATAATCCATCGAGCTCTACCTACTGTGCATACACGCTTGTCACATATGTACATATGTAATATACGCGTATCATAAAGCAGAAACGAACATCAGACTTTCTTCTGTATTGTTCGAAAAGTTGCGTAAATATCTGGCTGACTTGCGCAGCAAGTAGAAACGGGAACACGTGTCTTTCCAAAAATTCGTGCCAGCTCCCAGATCAAATCTTCTTAAATTAAGTTTCTCAATCTAATACATTTATTTTACGTTGAGACTCCTCGTGTGCCCATACTCCGATTTGTCATTAGCGTCCTTAACGACGAAGTGTATTTTGGTGTGGCGTTACAAAAAAGAAAAACATTCTTCGTAAAAATACCGAATTTCGTATACCTGGCTCAGGGTGCATCAGCGAACCCCGGGAAAGTGAATTAGGCTGCAACCAGCTCTCGCCCCGAGCTTTGCCGACGGCGGCCGCTCTACGAGTCTTTGGGCTCATACGGCTCACGGCTCACGGCTGGGTGGAGTCTAATAATAGACACAAACAAACTCATTTGGCTCGGCGGCCAACTACATTTGGCCGCGGTCGCCGTCGACCATCCGCCGTTTGCTGCTCGCGAGACAGCGAAATTTTTATTGATTTTATCGTATAATAAATAAACAAGTCGAATAGCGTAGGATCCGTTTTCTTTGTGTTATCGCACCGGGCCACGTCACGTTGCAAGCTCGTTGACCGGATCTGACTGATCACCTGAAATTACCTGGGTCGGTTCTGCTGATCGAATGAAATGTATATATACATCCATATATTGTTTCCAATAAATTAAATTGATCACAGATCATTCCCGTTGTTCAAGTTCGGCGTGTAATCGCCCCATTCTAATCTCTTAGGGCACGCGGAACCTTGAGTCGACTCGGGCCGACGGCGTCTGCCTTGCCGCTGCACACACTCCATTAGCCCCTAACCTTTGACGAAGCAATTATTCTCGCGCAACCCAGAGAATTGACGGGCCAGCGGTAATTACAATCGTTATGCCAATTACTTGCACGATCTTTGTGTATCGGCGGACACGCGCAGTGCCACCTAGATTTAACGCGAACGAACTTGACGATGCACGCGTCTCGCTTATCTGGCTGGATGCATCTGTGACCTGGTTCGAAATTCTAACCTCTTCTTTAGGTTATAATGTAATACTGGGTGTAATCAAGGCAAACGCATCGATTTTTGAGATGAACATTTTTATTATCAAAATCAAGGATCCCGAGGGGACCTGGGTCGGAGCTTGTGTTAGGCCCAGTGGGGACATGAACGGGTCTGGCATTTTTTAAGGTACATTTTTTTGGGCTAATTTAATCTGTTGATTTCGCGATGAAGTTCTGAAGTATGCATGTGTGTATATATATATATCGTATTATTCAAACTAAACGTATAAACTGAAGTTTGCGCTGTCATTTGATTTATGGGCTGAAACTATGTTCAAGTGATACTTTTGG
This sequence comes from Trachelus troglodyta, assembly GCA_030142635.1. NCBI lineage: Eukaryota > Metazoa > Arthropoda > Insecta > Hymenoptera > Cephidae > Trachelus > Trachelus troglodyta. The sequence continues at coordinate 152,283 of JARQTJ010000053.1, forward strand.
ACTTAATAACTGGCATGTATGGCGATGTGTACGTGTGTACATATATATAATGTTATTAGGTATATTTCGACAGACTATTTCACAAGGACAAAAATTTAGCTCTGCTCGCTTTGTATCGAGTTTCTTAACTAAGTAATTGTGGCGTGTTGGAAGCCGTAGAAAGTCGCAACGAGGACGAGCACGCGGACGACGACGCTTTGCGTCGCGACGCTCAGTTCTACCGTACGAGGGATTTGTGTTTATGTTGATTGACCGAAAACTCATGATTTTGTGATTTGGGGGGGGGGGGGTTATGAGTTTGAATTTGATTCAAAAAGTTTAACAGTGGGATGAATGGGAATGGAAAATAAGAACTTTTTTTTTAATACTTTCTTTGCTCTTGGCCGTAGAGCTATGGTCGGGACTTGAGTTAGATTCTACCTTGAAGGGCCAAGTCGATAAGAATTGTAACGTTAGAAAGTCCCCTCGAGGTGAAACCAATGTAGCTGCTCGACTGTATGCTTTTTGCTATCTATGTTAATCTCTTTTTTTTTGGGGTAGGTGACATATGACTCAACCTCCATTAAAGAAAACTTTCCTGGCTTCGAATTCACGCCATTTTTGGAGCGATTATCTTACACGTGTTTCGCTGCGACTTGATTTGCCCTGGCGAAAGAGTCGCTCGGCGGGTCATGGCTGCGCGGCCCGAAATGGCCTTAACCGTCGAAACCTTGAGAATTCGGCTTAAGGCGCGCGCACGTACCGGCAACGACTGATTTATACATTTTAGACAAGACCAATTACGTAGGGGTGGGTTTCTCGACTGGTATGCTAATTATTGCAACCTTCCTCCGGCACACGCGAGATGCATAAAGTTAAATGGAATTTGCGAAAGAGCATTTCGGAGGGGCGTAATTTAATTACGAAAAAAGAAATCGGAGAATAAGATAAATTTTTTTTACACCACTGCTCATACCCCTCTGTCAAAGAATACAAATATTGCGCTTTTAGTAGAATCGATTAAAAATTGTTTTGTTTATATTTAAATTAAATTTCCCCAAAAATTATTCATCTTCGTATGGACCACGTGACCGGAATTTTAGCATTCCCTATCTCGGTGATTAATGTCTTAAAATCGGCATTAGTGTATCTAACCTGAATAACTTGTCTGACTCAGCGACACTGCAATGTATGTAATACACGAGATAGCGAGATAGCACAGGGATTTCATACGTTACGCAACTTGCTACGAGATACTACGATTTCGTTCCATTCATTCATTCATTTACGTGAAAAACTCATTCATGAGAAATTCACTACTGGTATCTCATAAAGTAATCATACATCACTGATATCTCGCGAGCGACTCTCAAGACGATTGACCATGTTGTTTTTATTTGTATCTCTTTATTTTTTTTTGTTTTCAAGTTTCGCCAGGGTTGTCGCGATAAATAAAAATTCTCCGATCCCATAATAAATCGCGTATCATTTCTCCGTGGCGACTGGCTGAAACTCACTTCCAGTCCCAGTTCTTTCCGAATTCCGTGCATCAACAGGTGAACTGTTCCTGGATAGTCGTAGCTTTCAATCGTCCGAGTCCTCGTTCAGGGCGATGCCATCATTGGCTGGCTCACTGGCTTACTGGCTGGATGGATACGGGTCACTCGTGCTTTTTGTTAGGGGTGGCACTACTGCGACCAGATCAATAACTACGAGCAACCCCTAAAGCATAGATTAGCTTTATTCATACATATATCATTATTATAACCAGCTGGTTCAATAATATATTTTTTTCTTTCCCTTTCTTTTACCATCCCTAACATTCTAGGGATGATGCCTTCGAGTGCCAGCGGTGTTTTGGTACCGACTAATATCGGTTAAATACGATAAAGACATTTCCCACAAGAGCTGCTGGAGATTTGTTCTAGGGGATAGGCCGGATGTTTTCTTCTGGGAATAGTCGCGACAAAAGGGTCGATCTTTTTTTTTTTACTCCCGAATGATGGATGTCACGTTTATCTTTTTTTCCTCTCTTTTTTTTCATCCTCGTTCTCCTAAAGGCTGCTTTTTATTTTTCTGAAATTTCATACGCTCCGAAGGACGTCTTGGGTACTCGGATTCGCCTTTTATTACGTGTCCTAGGGTTAAGCCGCTGTCGGGACCCTTGAGAATCATCCGGATCTGGAATTATGTATGTGTTGGTGGGTTGCCCTATGGTGCTGAATTGGGGTTGCCGCTACCGTTGGTATGGCTAAGAGTGACTTTTGTCACATCCGGTTTGTCGACGTCAGGTTTTCCCGGGAGATTTTCGCGCAATATTCCGACTGACGTGAAATCTTTTTTCCGCCTCGGACTTTTTGTTAACCTGTTTCCCCCTTCCATTTTTTCTTAGCCTCTCCTCGATTCCTTATCGAACTACCGTCACTTTACACCAATATGTCGGTGAACTCTTTTACGCGTATTCATATGTATCCACAGGGTATATCTACACCAACTGTACGTTTTTACTCCTTTTAAATAAAATGTTTGCTAGGGGATGAAAACAAAATTTTTTATCGGTCGCGTACTCCCTTTTCCTTATCTTGGCTTACGGGTTCTGGCACAGTGCCTCTTATCTTCCTCGAGGAATTCTCCTGTTTCGAAGTTAGCGCGAGATAAAGGGTTGTGTCTTAAAGCAGAGATTAAAGCCTCGGGGCTTATTTCATTGAACCATTGAAGCAATATCCCTTACCAGGTAAAACCCTTTGCCCTCCAGCCTTTGGCAAATTGTTGGCAAATAGTTTTTTTCCTAATTTACTTGGAACACGCGTATGTCCTATGTCTGACAAATTCTAGTTACTTCTTTGGGGATTTTTTTTTATTTCGACGATCTCCACACTATCGACATTTATCGAATTATTTTTCTAACCTTGCGTTATCGGTCTTCACGCATGGGTAACACGTGCTACGTAACAGAGGTCAGCGACCTCTTCAGTGCGATCCTTTTGAAAGTTTCTAGTGGGGTCCTTGAAAGTGAGGAGGAGGGGGAGGGGGATAAGAATTTTTGGGGATTAAAAAAATTCTTAGAAAAAACTAGAACGACTTCTTTCGTTTCCCTGCTCCAGTGGCAGAGTGTCGGGTAGAGTGGGCACTAGGGGATGAAAGTGAGAGAGGAGAGAAAAAATAGGTATCAGAGAGAGGAGTCGAGAGTCTCCTTTCTCTTGGATCTTCTCTTCCTCTCTCTTTCAGCTCCCAGTTACCCCCACTATTTTTCTTTATTTCACCCTCTGGCTTTGCATCTTAGTTACGTGTCAGTGCACCCAGGACGATGAGCCTATGTCCCCGGCCAGAAGTACTACCCCTAGCAAGGCGTCGCCCCAACCCTCTATATTTCTGCAACGCACTATGCCTCACCAGTCACTCTCATGTGGTAACACCGGTGCTACCCTTAAGTCATCTCTGACCATCTCATCCAAGATGGTATATAGGTATATACCTGTGGCTATGATTACGTAGGTTATCTTATCGGTGTATTTTTTTCAAAATATTTTTTCTCTCTACACACCGCCATCTTTACGATATAGGATCGCTCTAGTCTCTCGACGATACCGGAAGTCCACTCGGATGAGGTCCCTCTTGGCTTTTTCACATTTTGGGAGGATACGTAGAGGAAAATGAAATCCTATAGGGAATCTTAAAGATTCACCGCGTCCTCGGTTTCGGTCCTTCGTTAGGGGGTTCGTGCGGACCAATGATCACGGATGCTGATACGGAGATTGGTCTCTGGACCAAACGGTCCTTCTCGTCCCTGGCGATTAATGTTTTGGAAAATCCAGTAGCAGGCTCCACCTGATTCCTCGGTCCTTGGGTCTTCGCTGTATGTCTGCTGAAGTCAAGAGGGGGGCGAGAGAGGGATGACTTTATCTCTCTCTCTCTCCCTTTTTTTCCCTCTCCTCTCTTCAACCACTTCGTGGAACATTTGCTTTAATGGACGGGTCCTCCGTCTGCTTTGTGGAACATGGAAATGGAACGACTGTAGAGGGTGTACAGTAGGGGCGGGGGTGGGGGCAAGAGAAAAAAAATTCTTCATTTTATTCCATGTATCCTATCTGCCATTTTTGACTGACGCAGGAAACTTTTCCGATATAATCACGACCTTTGAGGAGGGGGTGGATTCATACTCTTTTTTTTTCTCGTCACCTTTTCCGCTTTGTCTCAGTGACTTGGAACGCCCTTCCACGTGACCCTGGTCTTACGCGACTTCATTTGTGATTTTAAAAAATTTCAATTTCACTCCAAAGACGATTCTCGTCGGACACTCCAGTTTATCTCTGATTCCAAAAGCTGTCCTCGATAGCCGACCAACGACTAAACAGCAAGTCCGCGATTCGTTCGTCCTGCGACGTTGGTTCACTTTCGAATCGATATATCCGCGCATGCGCATTACGCCTTACTCGAGCGCCTCTTCTCTCCTCTCCTATTCTCGTACTCAGCACTCGGTCGTCTCTCTCTCTCTTTTGCGTTCATCCTAAACTATGTCTGCTATGGTCGTGCGCTGCGTGTTCTTCAAAGTTCTTTATTTTTTTTTATTGTTGGCCTCCCTGTCCCCCCTCGTTGCTTCTCGGACCTTCGTCACTAACTCTTCCTTCTAATCCAGCCTAAGCCTTAAGGCTGCTTCGCGCAGATTCGAAATTATGCATTTCGAAAGTTTGGACAGTCAACCTCCTTTGTTGCGTAATATATAGGATTATTGTGTAATTCGAACTTTTTCAAGTTCCCTTAGACTTCGTTCTCTTAACGATTTCGTAAGAAAAAAAAGGGAACAAGTGAAAATTTACGATAAACAGCCATTGCGAAGGAGCTGAGCCAAAAATATAACATAATTTGCTTCTACCGTACGGAACTCAAAGTTTCCTCGCAGGGAAAATCCTCGAGTGGCAGGAAAATGTCTTTTGATCTTTTTATTTTTGGAAGGGCCGCGGGGGGGGGGGGGTAAACGAATTCTCGTATTATTTTTGGGGGTGCATATCCGTGCCCGTATTACGTATTTTTCCTACCCCGTCTTTGTCAATCTCAACTTTTTTTTTCGTTTTTCTTTCACAACACGACCTTGGATTACGAATAGCATTGCTCAGAGTAAAATTTCATCTTTGTTGGCTCCTTCTTTTATTCGCCACGAAATTCTCTTTGACCATCCTTCGCAATTTTTTGTAACATAAACTCCAGTAATTTTGCATAATTAAAGTCAAAGAATATATCTACTCGGTTGGCAAGTATTCTGCAAGCTGATGAAAAAAATTTTCAAAGATGGAAAATCGTCGTTCCGCGCGTTGTTATTGCTTTTACAATCAATGACGTTTTCTCGAAAATCATGCTACTTTCTATCGACAAATAAACGATTTAAGAGAAAAAATTATTTTTAAAATACTTCACTGCGCTCACGTGGCAAATATTCGACACGTGGTATCGTTACGATTGAGATACATCCAAAACAGGGGAAATAGCACAAAGTTCTTTACGCCCCTTTCGAATAAAGTTTAAAGTCGCACTCTGAGCGCCACTTCGGATGATTCGGACTGAAATGGGGTGAAGTCTGCAAGCTGTAATTTTTCAACAGTTTTTCACTGCAGCCCCTAAAGAGCGCAGACCGGAAGCGTCAGCGTTGCCCTTGGCTTCCGAGACCCTAGTAGTTGACCTCAAGACTTCCGGTTTCAGGCTTTTCTCGCCGATATAAAATTTCTGGCTTTTTACAAGAGGTAGCCGTGAATTAGAATTTTCATACGACGCGTACTGTCTTTTCGAAAAATCTCCATCCCCCCTCCTACCCAGTTAGACAAGTCACGAATTTCCGTGGTAGAGGAAAACAGGAAAAGTGAAAAAAAAAGTAAAATGATAAAACTACGGCATTGCGCGTAAACGTCTTCAGACCGGAAGTTGTGACTTTTCTTGAATAATTTACTTCCGGTTACCTTTTACACTCTCATACGACGTAATTGACAATAATAATTTGTATGGTTCACTTATTTTTATAAGTTTTTCATACAAATATGTAAAAACTACTATATCGTTTCAATCGCGATCGACGGTGAACTTATATTTAATAATTTTTTATTTCGTTATATATATTTTTTCCAATGCAAATACGTCTCATATTTTTTAATGAATTCTTACTTTCACATTCATCTTGTCCTGATTATTCGGAATCCGACTGCTTGGGAAACTGGTTAGTTTGATATACATATGTAAAAGAGGAAAAAAAAAGTATTGAATAAAAACATAGAGCACAGTGTCCACGCCTATGTGCTTATGCATGACTACGTCCTTGGGTACGTGCACTTAGCATACGGTACTCCGCGTAAATTCATTGCCGATAAATAATCATGAGGAATGATGCCGAGTAATATTGTATATATCGTGTACAACATATGCAGAGTTACGTCATAAAGGCGAATTCGATTGTAAATGAAGCAGCGATGACAATTGCAAATTCAATTTTAAAGGAAAAATTTTTTTTCTATGTTTCAGGTAAGTCCAGCAGAAAGGTAATTGCCTTCAGCCGATTAGAGTCCTGGACAGATTAAGCAGCCCCCGATCAGCTGCGAAGCCTGAAAATCCAACTCGTGTGTGTTAGTGTTTGAAAAGAATGGTGAAAAATGTTTAAAAAAATTTTTTCAAAAAATTATCAACGACACCGGTAAGTATTATGCGCGTTTAAAGTGATGTATTTCCCTGTCGAAAAAGTCTCGCAATCAATGATCGCATAACGTTACGAGAGAGCCCAGCCGCCTCATCCGCAATTTTTGTAAACGTCCAGCAGGGCGAATTTACAATGTCGTCGCGAGAGCGACGAGCGACAATTTTATAATATTACCGAACGATCGTTATTTACTCGAATCGCGAGGCAGCGTCGCGACACCCGCGGTCTTATAAATTATTACGAAAGTCTCGAGCTTGCATGCGACGCCGGGCGTCGCGACGATCGCCCCTCTTCTACCAGAAGACCCAGTGCCAAGACGGCTCTCAACCGTCAGCTCCGATTATATATCACGAAAAAAATGATTACACCCATTAACCAGTTTTTATAGAAAATTTTTTTCCCTTCAAAATCCGTAAAAAAAATTTTTTTTAAATTTATCAAACTCCGTATAAATTTTCAATAACACTCGTTATCAAGTTTCCAAGTTGTTACGAACATTCGTTATTCCGTCAGGATGTTGCGGACGCAGCATCCCGCTCATCTCTAATTGCCGGTAACGTAGCCGGGTCGTCCAAGAGACAGGCCAGTCCCTTGCATTACCCTTTGACGATGAGGAGGAACGACGTTCCCAAATAAGCTCTCCTTCCACCAGCTATATTTAGCGTCGCACCGTTATGAATGGACCCTGGTGTGTATCTTCCCGGTAGACGACGCCGATCATCCTACTATACGTATTCGTATTGTCCGCTTTGATACCAAAGCTCAAGCCGATCAGCTAGACCAGGACTCTACGTAGGCTGGATCCGTCATCACGTTATGGCTACTCCTAGCTAAATACGTATTCCACGTACATACATACATATACCAGTATTAATGACAGGAGGTTAAGGTTACTTGGATGGACTCACTATTAGGTAAGGCGTTAACGAGATCGTAATGACCTCATCACCTAAGAGATGCCTGGACTCTGGTCTAAGATCTTACGAGTATCTCGAGGCTCAACAAACGATCAATCAAGATATTCAATTGTGTCGCTATCAGAGTCATATAAATCTTTTTTATAGATTTACAATTGGCTTTGATATACTTAGCTGCATATATATATATATATATATAATATATATAAATATATATATTTGACAAAACACGTGGGAAATATATACGTGGACAGGTCTGTATATATATACCAGAGATACAATTTACAGCCTACGATGTCACAACTGTTGAAAATTTGAGGACTATGTTGATCTATATATTTTTTTCTATTTACTTACATTCGACCAAATTTTCATCCCCCTCCCCCTGTCCACGTACAGCTGGTTCCAAGAGTCGGGATTAGTTTTCGAATTTTTGCACAGTAATCATTTCGTGTATCGATAAGACCTTCGTAGGGACAATTAATGTCGCTCTTTTTTTTTTCTTTACTCCCCTCCTACCCTCCCAGGAGAAGCGGCAATGAGTCCTTGGTTATGAGAAAAGAGAGATTCTAAGAAATCTAATATCTTTCCTGAGTTTCGTTGAATTGTGACTGGGTGGGGTTGAGGGAGGGGGGGGGGCATATGAGAAAACGTTATCAAAAGTTTCCACGGTACCGAACGAGCTCCGTGCAAGAGGAAGACGTCTTACCGCTGGACCAATTAAAAGTCGATAAAACAGATGCTGGACCAGGGGGGGGGGGGAGGACGAGGACGAGCGGGGTGGAGAAGGAAGGAAGGGGGGGATGACACAGAGTTTGGTAGCTCGCCGAAAATACAACCGGGATATTCGCACGACCGTGGACCGGCACAATTAAACTATTACACACGGCCCCACGCGACAGCCCCTCCCCCCCTGGACTCCCCCACTCTGTGTCCGTCCTGGGTATTGCGATCATGTGTTGCTGGGATGGGACTTCTTTGTCATTGCATTACACGCGTTAGAAGTCCCTTCGTCGGTACTCGCGTGGGTAACGTGGAAATTTGGCTTAGGGGGAGGGGGTGGGTGTTTAGTGTTCGGAAATTTGTCCGGGATAATTAATTTTGTATTCTTTGACTTTATTTTTATTTTCGTTTTTTTTTTATATATGTATTTTCTATTCGCGTCTGCTGACGTCGCGACGACCTTTCATGCTGGTGGACACTTCATGGAGAGCAGGTGTGCCTGCAGTATGCTGATGATAAATTCGGTGGATTGTGGATACGGGCACGCATAATTTTTACGCACACGCCTGATTCTCTTTTGTAGAGCTCGTTTAGTATTCGAACTTTGTATTGTGCTTTAGGCACTTTTTTTATTTTCTTCTTTTTCTGCTTCGCGTTTGTTTGAAAATGTTTTTTTTTTGAATTTTGAAAAAATATCAAAATTTATTCTTTCCAAACTTCAAAACTCCGTTTAATCTCTGTTGCCGTTGGGTTGCTTTATGGGTCGCTGGGGAAATTATTGATTCGTCAGATCCTTTTGTCCGGTTTACATCGGTTTATCCGGTGTCGAGCAACGACGGCAAATGAATCGCGTGCGATTAATGCTGTTTGGTGAAACGCGAAAATCCTCTCGGCAAATTCTGGTCGGCCCGACGCGAGTCGTATCTGCGTCAATTAAAAACGCGGAAATTCGGTCTCAACCCTCGACACAAATTTTTTCCCTATAGCGAAGAAATTTTTTGGAAATAGATAAAAATTATTGACAAAAAAAGGAGAGAAATATGAATTGCGTAATTTTGTCCGTCACCTTTGCATAATTTCTTTTGCGAACTATATGCCTGACCTTGAATGCATTTTGAGCGACCTCCAAGTCAAGCGTCGTAATCGTCGTCGGTCCGCGAACTTTCCGCCTTTTCTGAATCTTTCGCAATTGCACCGTTCGGCAGTCAGTATTTTATTTAGATGCAAATCGAACGGGGAGTCGAGTGAATTAAATTAATTTTCTATTGTTATTATCGAATCCAAATTATGACGCAAAAAAGGAATTAATAATCTCCGCGGATCGGAGGTCGCAAGCAGCTGAAGAAACTTCCAGTCCAAGTCCGTCATGTCAATGGTTAACGTATAGGTACGCGATATATGAATGAACGAACGTGCGAGGAAGCTGACTGTCGGTGACGTCAGACGATGACGTCAAATGACGACACGAGGGCCGCGGCGTCTCCCGCTGATTGATTTGTTGTTCCGAGAGAGAGAGAGAGAAAGACGTAACCTCGATTCGCGAGGCTGAGACCTCAAGTTACACGTCTACGAGTAGCGTGCCTCTATATACACTGCTCTTTGCAATTTGCAAATTTGTTTTTGGAAAAATTACAAACGTAATTTCAAAACTTTTTTCTTTCTCTCCTCTCGCGCGTTTCTCCCTTTCCTTTTTTTTCACCTTCTTCCACGCCATCCTCCATTTTGTTTTATCACCATCTTCAATTTTTTTCGTCACGGTTAGAGACAGGGATGGAAGAGAGAGAAAGAAAGAGAAAGATGCATCAGAATCTCTCTTGTCGGGTGGTGGTGGTTCAAGGCGAGCTTGCAAGTAGGCCCTATCGTATTAGCACGTGCTTCGCCTTCACACTCCATTTCTTTTTTCCTTGCGCGACGCGAAGCGTCGAGGCAGGCAGGCGTCGCGAGCTGGACGCTCGGATATTTATACCTTCTAGCCACTGCTTATACGTCTATGACGAACAGGGACGGCGGGATACCTATAGACAAGATAGAAGTAAAGAGGAAGAAAAAAGATTAAGAGAGAGAGAGAGACAAATTACTTTGACGAACACTTTGGACACTCTTTAGTAAGTTGATCTGACTTGAAGCGAAGTGCATTGTTTCATGATATACTCTTTACCTTTTTTTTTTTTCTTTCAAAATATTATACGGTTCTGCCATAAAACGAGACATAGGTTTTCCGAAAATTCGAAAAGACTACGACGGTTTAGAATTCCAACGTTAACGACTCGTTTGCCGAATTGATTGGCGTCGGCCATTCTGGAAGCTTCCTCGTGCCAGCGAGGCCTAAAGGGGGTCGGACTCGGTCGTTTAAGTCGCTTTCGCAAGCGACGAAATCCCCTCCCTTCCCCCTCCCGTCCTTGCGACGGAATCCACAAGTGTGCGGCGCGACGCGTTTCTCCCGCCTCCGTTCTCTCGCCTACATGCGACACCTGCTGCACATACAAACAAACCCATAGTCTCCGTTTGGCTGTGACGTCTTCGCCGATTAACAGAAAAAAATATAAAAAAATCATTCGACGAGTTTTTTCACGAAAAACTCAAAATCCTTAAACCTCCACCATACGATGACTCATCGGTGTTTGTCGCTTTTTTGAAAAACTGCCCAAATTCTATTTTTACTAGCCCCCCCCCCCCCGGGTGTGAACTCGTTTTTACTAAAAAAGAACAATTTCTTTGTCACGTTTCACGTGACTACCTTTTGCGATTCGTAAGAATTTCCCCTCCTTTCCTGCTCATCCCTCCTATCCACCCCTACCGCCACCGTGCAAAAGTTTTCCGAAAAGATTTGCAAAATTCACGGGCAAAATTTTCATGGACAATTTTCATGCGGGCATGTAAGACGTTGATGGAAGCGGAGGGAGAGGACGGGGGCCATACAAGGACAGTGCGTATGTGATGAAAACGAGTGAAAAAAAAATACTTTGCTGTCTCTGAGAACTCAGAGAATCGGACCAGTGTGTACGGGTCACGCGGTTTGTTCTGCTTAGATAAATAATTATTCTATTCCTGTCGATTGTTTACTACTCCGACACGTTCTGCGATCTTCCACCTCGGCGCTTCCCACTAGTTAATAGAAGATTTGCTTTCGAGGACAAGCTTTTCTTTTTTTTCCTCCTTGACTTTTTTCTTTCATATTCAAATCCCGCCAAAAATCCTTTTCGCACTTCGATCCGTTCGTCCAAATATTTTTATTCTTTATTATTTTTCCCCCGCGTAAGCCTGCCTCTGAGTCCCAGGCAATCTCACGAGGCACGAGCCAACCGTAGGAGCAGCCGAATGCGAACGAGACGCAGTTTGAGCCTCCTCGGGGAGAAAAGAAAAAAGAAAGGTCGATCCCTGCCTCCGTAGCTATAGGAGAACGAAAGGCGAGGACTTGGTAGAACGTAGAAGGCGGACAAGACGGGAAGATCGTAGAAGAGCGACGAGACGCTAGGAAATGCCTGGAGGTCCCGAAAGACCCTTGTGCGAAGTGAGAAACAGAGCGATCCTTCTCAGAAAAGCCTTTTCTTCGAGTTTAACGAAACTCGCAGCTCGCAACTCCTGGTTTTTTCGTTTTCTTCCTCGGGCTCTCACTTTTTCCTCATTTTGTCACACACCCTTTTTCCTTCGTCTCTCATCCCCGTCCCGGGTCCCCGGCCGAACCGGAGACCCCGCGCGGAGAACCACTGGAATCAATACGCGTTCGCGTAAAGGCTGGTGAGCGTGCAAGGAGCGGAAGACGTGCCAAGAGGGTTGCGGAGAGTTCGAGAGGTGGAGGGAGAGGGGGAAGACAAAAGTTTAAGAATTTTTAAAAATTATTCAATCCCATTCGAATCGATTTAGCGTATATAATGCGTATACATACCCTCGGTATGATTCATACGCACGTCAGATACACACAGCTATACGATCTTAGTGCCACAATCAAACCGTGCGAGTTCACATGATTGCGTACGAAAAACGTTAAGTTTCAACTGGTTGCAATGGTCTGAATGGACCTTAATGTCAAAGTCAAACACGAGGGAGACAAGGGAGTATAACGTATACTCGAGAAACGTGTAAAACTGCAGGATGAAATTCAATCCGGGAATACAATATTGCAGTATGCACGCAGGCTTGGTGGGAGGGTCGGGGGGGGGGGATGTAAAGAGAGAAATTGAAATGGCTAAAGAGAGCGAGAGAGATAGATCGTAAGCACGAGAGGGAAGGTGGCAGATGAGAGAGAGAGAGACAGAGAGATTGCGGTAAAGCATAGGCAGCTATTGCAGGGAAGCGGATCAATATTCCGTCCGGTCCATCCTCTGACCCATATATCTCCTCTTTCTTCTTACTTAGCTATCCTCTCTCTCCCTCCCTCTCTCTCTCTCTCTCTCTCTCTCTCTCTCCCCCTCTCTCTCCCCCCCCCCCTCTCTCTCTCTCTCTCTCTCTCTCTCTCTCTTAATATTTTTTTACATCCCTTTTTCACTCCCATTACACTTCTCTCTCTCTCTCTCTTACTCCAGAACGTCTTCCTGTCTCTTTTGCCTCTCTAGCACCACACGGTCTCACTCTCTTCCTACTACCCTCTCTGCCTCCTCCAGCTACTGCTTACCTTGTTCGTCGACTTGCATCTCCTTGGGACTTCTATTACACCTCTTATCAGTTGTTTATTTTTTAGAGACTCCCTTTTCCCCATTTACTCCGAGTTATTATACATGCAAAATGCACAGCAGCTCGATGCACTCTGCGCTGTTTACACTGTAGAGCGAGGATGGAGGTGGATTGATTGATTTTTTTTTAAATTTAATTAGCGCGATTGCTCTCAATTGAATTTATTAACCTGCGATTGGCGCCTGGTATTGACCCAGGTCATGAAATTTATATCCGTCGAGGCACCTATTGCTGCAGGAAACGAACTCGAGATGCCTCCGGACGCTAATGGCCGCTCGTTCTGACTTCTTGGTTTGCTGGGTACCGGTAAGCGCGAGCTTGAGCTTTGGGAATTTTATAGGCGTCGCGACGCTCTTTCGCCGTGTCAACGATGCTCTAATCTTTTCGGCTGACGATAACGCTCGTCGCTGTAAATGTCACGCGAGACAGAGATACGCCCGATGACGCACGTATAATGTATCCCATTGCGAGACAACCGGATCACGTTGTTGCGCTAACCGATTGGATAATTTTTTTTACGTACTTTCAAGGATAAAACGATGTTTCGCGTGTATCTGCAGTTATCTCTGTATGGACAGATACCGTGTGGTCGAGACCAGCTGGAAGAATTGAGACGCTTTTGTATTTCGTATCGCACTGTTTACCTTGTGGATGCAATGAGTAAGCCTGCCAATTGCTTAACTTGTATTTCCTTTTTTTTTTTTTTACGAATTTTCACTCCGGGTGAGTCGTTTAGCGTGCGGAGAAATAAACAAAAATTTGGCACGTCTTGCGTGGATTTTAAGATATCTGTAACCTTCCGTAGACGGAAGTAGATATCTGTAGACGAGTTCGAGAGAGAGAGAGGGATAAAAAGCCTAAGGGCGTTTTGTCGGAAGTGAAAAAGTAAGAGAAAAAGGTATAAGTGCCTTCCTTCCTTGATGCTTTGGCGGCGGCTGCTGCCTTTATGCCGGAAATCGGCAACGATTAACGATGCGACGAACGTTTGTCTCTATTATTAATAGTCGCGAGTGGAATGTAAAATGCACGGGTCACTCCAACTGGGTCGCATAGTCCCTCGCGTGCTTAACGTTTATTTTTATTTTTGTCCTCCTGTGCACAAAGGGCAACGTTCACGTATATCATGGCCAGGTGGCGCCACGCTCGTTCCGCCTTTGCGAGTCTCCGGGAAATTCCGCTAGGTGCGCTGCAGGTTCGTTCTTAAGCGTCGTGTTTATTCGGTCGAGAATGCGAGTCTCGTTAATATACGATTCAGTGTCGGTTATAACGTATTGGGTTTATGCTTTTGATTCTTCTGGCGCAGCTTGTCATTGGAGGCGAAAGCCAAAAAGCAGAGGAAGAGAGGCTTTTGTTCCTTCCGACGCGTCTCGTTGATGGAGGAAGCTAAAGGGAAAAGAAGGAAAGGATGTTCTCGTTGGAGGAGGCAGCCGTAAGGAAAGGAAGGCTTTTCTTTTATTTTGACACATTTCCTTTACGACGAGGAAGCCGTAAGGAATAGAAGTTTTTCTTTATTCACGGTGAATCGACAGCGGCATTTAATACATTGAGGATAAAGCTAGGAGAGGAAGGGAGAGTCGTAGTGAATCGTTCGTGTATAATATAACGAGTATTTGAAATGCTCGTATTTTTGATGTCTCGTATGCTCAAACGCATCAACGTTCGACCGAAGTCTGCAGTGTTTTCGTCGAACTGTGCGCTGTTGCTCGGGACGAAATGTCAATAGTGAGATTAGCACCTTCTAGCGGCAAGTTTCTCAAGCACTGTTATAATGCAGTAGTCTCTGGTAGTCTGGTAGTGCTCTGGTTAATAAAGTCGACTCTGCTTACTAGCTTGCTGCAAGGAGTAAAGTAGCAGGAGCTAGTAAAAGACTCGTACCAGAATGACAAAGCATGGCCGACTGGCCGACAGCCAATTTAGCCAGGCTGACCCGATCGTATCGTTCGCCATACCAGAATACCCGAACTTGCTTTCTATCTTTCACTGGTGTCAACCCTGGGTACGCTTGGCTTAGGGACACTTTGTTTCTTTTTTATTATTATTTATATCCTGCTGAACAGTCAATTCACGTTGGATGGCCTCTTTTTGTTTTCAACGGGTCAACGCCAGGACTGTTTATGGTTCCTTATCTGTCATTTCTATAACTTGCTCCGATAATGGAGCAACTACTAGTCGATATCGGAAATTCGATTACCGATTGAGCTTAACGCGATAAAGGCTAGTTGCTGCTTTTTCTACCCTCGACTGCTGGTTATATTGAGTTTCCGGTGAGTTTTTTTTTGTACATTTTTTATTATACCATAGGTTTCTTTGTGGAGTAAGTCGCCGTTCGGGGCCTTGTTTAATTCGCATATACTTTAGATAGGAGTTTTAGTATTGAAATTGTTTGTGTATGGAAATATTGGAAATTTGAATTTGCCGCGTCTATCGTCCAACTGCTTTGTCAAGTTGACGGGTGGGTTTGTGTACCGAGAAATAGAGCTTCTAATGACTCTCGCGGTAAGGTCGACTTGACTAATGTAGTTCTTTGTTCCTGGTGTGTCTCTTTCTGCCGGATAAGATTATCGGTCTGACAAAATCACTCGGGAGCCAAATAAAGCCTGTGAAATTCGGTTTAGTTTATTCATACGATGTTTATAACTTGTCGGTTAAATTATTAGGAGATTTATTGGATTTTTTTTTTACATACGGGTCATGAGACTCAACGGTTGTCAGTTAACGGAAATTCGTATACGGTTAATTCAAATCAATTGGTGCAGGCGGCGCCACTGGAATCTCTACGAAATCAGAAGGTTTTCTAAAATCGTTCCTTTCCCGTTTCGACCATCAAGCGGAGAAGACGAGTATGGACATGGCTTCGGTTATTAATTAATAATTTCTCACGAGTCTCAGGCTGGTTTCTCGACTCTACGGAGATAACTCGACGATGATGAATCAGAACGTAAGTTTTTTTTTTTAAATATAATAAAAGTATTTTACTCGATCAAATGAAAATTTGTTTAACGTTGATCAACAATCTTGTTCTTAAAATTCTCAAGGTATACTTATCACTGTTTTTATTTGTTACGTAACTTTTCGAATTTCATTTACACAATTTTCAATTGCTCAACCACTCGAGTAATGCGAATGAAAATAATTTATTGTGTCCCGTGAATAATAAATAATTGCAAGTACTAAGGCCAATAAGTGAAAGCGACACGGAAATTGGTGAAATTTGTGTAATCATATCGTGCAGGCACTCGTCATTATTATTCACAGTGTATTTTCGCATTTACAGTAAAGGAAGAAACGCGAGCGACGTGTCACGCGAGAAAATTCGCTCTAACCGATCGTTAGAGAAAAAAAAATGGTCAAGAGAAACCATAATGGAGAATCCCATCGTAGAGAAGTTCTTGGAGTCAGCTGCTTCGAAATTTCTTCGATTAATTACGATTACGTGTAATTTTTTTTCGCAAATCTGGACCATGGTCGGGACGCGCGTTAATAATGACGAGAAGAGACTCACAGTAATCGGGGTAAGAAAATTTTAAGATGACGAAACGAATCTGTAAATCATCGTCTTGTCTCCTTTTTTTTGCTCCTCTGTTCACTGGTTTGTTCATCCACGTATATCCCTCGTATCTTGTACCTTGGTGTACGTTTTACCTCGTCTCAAGTAAAAAATCCTAAACTCGCCGAAAATACGATTTTTTCTCAAAATTATAATTAATACGTAAAATTTATGTGATAAAGACAAACAAAATGGCGCCGTTTAACTACCAAGGTGAACTCGTGTCTAGAGGTATTATTGTACCTTTTGAATGTACTGTGTACTGTGTGTACGTTAATACAAGGTGTATTATTATTCCTATTGTTGTAATGGATACTAGACCCTCTGACAATAACAAGTGATGACACCCGGTACTATTGTAATATGTATTCCATGTATGTGTCGTTCGCGTATGAAATTGTTGAAATTTGGCAAAAAATTTATTTTAAAAATTATTACAAATTATATCTATATAGATACATCGGACGGCTGTCTTTTAACGGAACCGGATCAGAAGGAGCTTTCCTGCTGTTGTCAAAGCGGCACCTTGGGAGGTGAGTGCGGCTTTGGCTTCGCCGGGAAATGGACGGAAATTATTTGAAAAAGAAATGAAGACGTCATCCTGAATGAAATCTGCTATCGCTTGATCGAGAGTTCACAGCATCCGATGGACCCCACGTGTCTCCCGTAACGTATTGAAGGAATTGGAGCGAATCTGTTTCCACGCTGTTCTCATCCAACTTGGGAGTCATTTTTTGCTAATCGAAAATACGGATCTACGAAAACTGGAAATGATACGGCGTACCTTGATTGAATTTGGAAAACTGATCCTTCGGTACTGATAAGAGAGTTTTTCAAGATAACGAGAATGAGACTGAAAATGTTGGACAATTGAAAAATTAACGCGTCACCCAAGTACCCATACGATTTTTAATGCAAGACTGTTTTTATGCGAAATTATTCTTTTTTTTGGATTTTATCCATTTTTATCCGAAAAAAATTGTTTTTATTGTCTCTACAACCGTCGATTTCTCGGTATCTGATATCTCCTTTGTACGTTGCGAAAATCTTGTGGTAGATATTTGTCGCTTTGAGGATCTTTAACACTCAATTCTATTTAAAGTCGAGCTTTGCTATCGTTTAGTATTTGTATATATTTTGCATCCCTTAGGCTTGTTTATTACTTTATCTTATTTCTTTGGGTTTCACGCAGTATAGATTTCAGAGTGCGTTCGAAATTCAAAATTGTGTTTTGAATCGTAGAATTGCCTTAGTGTTGAACTGACAGAAAAATTTTATTCGTTTTTTAATTTGAATGACGTTCGTATCTTTGGAGTCACTGTGAATTTTCTTAGTAGGATCCGTACACTTTTAATTCATTTTCCATATGATTTATATTATTATTAGGACACGTTCTTAGGAGCGAAATGATCGGTACAAAAATTTGTTTAGACTTTTTGGAAAAAAATGCGTTCTTTGTTATCATGGATATAGAAATTAATTTTTGATCTCGTAACGGATTTTGAGTATTTTTGAACGAAAACATCTGAAGATATTTTTTTGTCCTTCGTAGCGAAGTTATTCTTGGGTTATTGCTTGAGGAAGTGACTTTTGATTTTCTTTCATTTCTTTTTTTGATTAATTATTCCTTGATCATAATGTCACGAAATATTATGGAATCTGGTTAATAATTAAATGGATTAATTTTCACGTATTTGCTTGCACGTTCAATAAGAAAATACTTGCGAAACATTGCCGTGATGTTTTCTCGAAAATTTTAAAAATTGAATAATTTTTTATTTTTTTATAAAAATCGCTGGTCGAGCAAACATTCGGTAATCTTCGTGAAATATTTACGTCTTTTGAACGTTTCATCCGATTTCTCAGTATCGCTGGCTGGAAATTGGACTTTCGACCTTCTCGAAACTCAAAATTAAATCCTCAATTAAACGTGGAAGATTATCAGATCACGAAATTTTGCGATGCTCACGGAAAAATCTCTCGCAACGAGACACAAAATAAATTCAGAGTTACAAATTTCGTTCAAATTTACTAAATACTTCATTCGACATATTTTTGGATTATTCAATTTTCTTACGTACTTCATTTTTTTTAATGCTCTAATGGATGTTTTCTCATATCCACCTTTTGTACGATAATTTTTAATAACATCTGAATAGCCGCGTCTCGCGAAATGAGAAAATTGATAAAAGAGTCAATTTTCCATGTGATCGATATTTTTGCGAAAAAGTCGTATCGACAATATTTCATGGAAACCAAAAAAAAATCATTATATCCTGTCGTTCGCAAGGTTTTTTCATTACGTAAAATATTTTACCCCTATGAAAGTCGAATTGTTTTTCGCGGTTCGGCCAAAAAAAATTTACCAACATTCACCCACGTTTATCGTATACGAGACAACGTAATCTCGACCAATATCACATTAAAACTAATAGACGAACGTTAAGTAATCAGGAATAAAAATGATTTTCCCACGTTTCCATGTCTTTCGCGATTACGATTTCTTCCGAGAAATGACGATCAGCTAGAAAAACGAGAAACACAATCGCTCGGCATTTCCGCCAATTTCACATTTCCGTTTTCCAACCATTCGCATCCGTCCCGAAATGCTTTTCGCTCCCCCCCTTCCCCCCTCACTGTCCACCCTGGGTATTCTCAATCAATCGAATTTCTCGTAACCGCACAAAGTACTCGATAATCCCAAGCGTAGCGTCGCCCCCTAGTTGGCTAGAAGCTGCATTCAAAAATATCGCGCACGTAGAAACCAGCCTTTGGCCGTAATGACTAAAATTACGTAAAAATACAAAAAATTAATTTTACACCACAATTGTAATTACCACGTTAACATTGACTATAATACAGTTTACAAAAATTTGTTTGTTATGAAAGAAAAATTGTTAATTGAAAAATCGGACAATTTATAAATAATAAAAAAATCAAATTAATGACCTAATTAATCGTTAACCGATATCACTTTATGGTTAATCATTGTTATAAGATTATTGTCAATTTAATTCCTACCATATCAGTACAGGCCGTTTCGTAATTTCTTTAAACGTCGGACGCTGCTTACTTCGTGAAAAATAAGTCTGATTCACTGATAAGGCGAGCAATATCTATCTTTAAGGGTTCAGGGTCATAGGTTAACCATGACTTTTTTAATAATTCTTAACAATGTCATAGCTATAGATTAACGTTAGAACATACTCAGACACTGTTAATTCTTGAAATCATTGTAACTTCCTATACCGATAACACTCGATTGGCGTTTATTTCATATCAAATAGATAAGTTAGACACATAATACTAATTGATCACTAATAGGATCCAAGCGACTTTATAATAATTGGGCAGTTATCGAATTAAGCGTTAATCATAACTCTGTGAAGTTTCTCATGTTTACGATGGCAGCTGCAAAAGTTGACATGGATTTTTCAATTAATTTCCAAAATTAATTGAACTTGACAATTGTATAAAATATTATATCAATTAATGTAATACAGATTATATGCGGGGATAAATTTATTGTGATAACGTGTAACCTGTCAGTTGGTCGATTAAATAATTTTTGTATGCCTCTCCTAATGGATTGTTATTATCTTGATACGCATATAAAAGAAATGGATTGATCGTTATTGAATAATTTATTAATCCTTATACGATAAGCAATGTTCTAATAGGTTTCCCTTAATATAATTAATTTTCCACATAGTGAATTTAAGGAAATACTCGATAAGTAATCTTTTATCATTCTATTTACTTAGTTTAATGTTTAAATCACACTTGCGTTAATCGTCCTCGAGAAACGTATGTATGCCCATGTGTGGGTTTAATTTGTACAGCGTTTTCGTAATTGACTTCAATTGAAGTCCGTATAAGGTTAAATAATTTTAAACCGAAGGCGAACGTTAATCTTATCAAATGGTAAAATAAAAAAATTAACGAGCATCTTCCGTCGGGGCAATTAATTTGCTCTTGTAAAGCTTATATCGATTTGTTGCGATTAGTTGTATTTTTCAAATTTTCTTGTAAATTCTTTTCAATCTAGGTTTCATATATTAATACAATAACTGTAGGAGCTCAGAATTTTTATTTCTTTTTTTTCGGTGGGGGAGGGGGAATTTGCGGAAATTTTTATCAGTCTCAATGATAACGTTAATTTAACTAGGATATGTATGGCTTGATAGATTACGTTTCATCGCGACGAATAAAGCGAGGATATTTACGAAATAATTAAAGGCGAATTTTCACGTCCTGCAATTTTACGATATCGTGTTAATTGGTATGATATGAATTATGCCGATTGTAATAAAAGGTTGTAATTATTTTTATTCACTTTCTCGTGCTTCACTTTTAATTGGTAATTTTATACTCGACGTTTCCGATAGCCACGATAACACTGTACACCTAATCGCTTGCCAGCGGTTGATTGAAGCAATCGATAAATGAAAAAAAAAAAAAATGTATAAGAAAGCATGGCACGAGGATGTCATAAATTTATCATTTTGGAAACAAAGTCTATCTTTGATAGACACTCTCAGACCTCAATTACGCTAAACAAGGATATCCGTATGCTCTCGCGTAATTTCAATTTGCCAGCTATAAGAATACACAATCGTTTTACCTCCTTACGAAATAACTCAGATCAGACCTCCTAGAGGTTTATAGTGACATTAAGTTTGTCGATGTATTTAATTATAGATTGTCACCCGTCTAGTTATATTTGCCACTAAATTCCCTAGGGTCGATTCGCAGCTGAACTTAACCACGTTCAACTATAGATCCGACCTACATACAGGATATAGCATTTGCCACCGGATAATTTCTAGGGACATTTTAATGATGGGCTCTAGTAACTTTTTTTAACGACGTTCGCAAAATACCTGCTTGCTTTAGGGATTTTTATGGAACTATTCGTCCGATTGGTCATTCTCGTCGATCCTTCATATTGTTCGCTCCAACGTGCTTTTTAGATCGTACGAGTCTTTTTCCTTTGTTTCTATGTCGAAGCTCCGTTGTGTCTTGGGAAAAGTCTGATATGGCCGATTTGCACTGTGCCGATTTATGTCGCGGGTCCATCAACGCCGATTCCGGTTACGAGAGATCGGACGACGAGAGCGATCAGGATAGCGAGAGGATGGCTCCCAGGAAATGGTGGATACCGTTCACACTGGACAAGGAGGACGAGGCGGAGGATTCGGAACTGTACGTGAAGGTCCGTAGCCGCCTGAACAAAATTAATCGAATCTCGAAGAGTTCGCTGGCGACGACGTCGAGCACGAGCAACGAGACGGGCGGCGTCGTCGTAGAGACGCAAATCGGAAGATTTCATCTGATCAAGTCGATCTTCGACAGGAACTCGAAGGGTCGTCAGCTGTTGCGCAACAAACGCAACACCTTTTTGGAAAGACTCGCTGCGTCGTTGAACAACGACACGCAAATGGGCAAGATATTCTTTATTTTGTTTTTTGGAAATACGTAAATCAACTCTGTACAGTGATCCGCGGTCGTTCGATCGTCCAGTGGCGACGCTGGGCGTCGTCTCGGCTTAAAGGTATAATTTTGTAATTAATTTTTTCTGACGTCTTGCAGACAGCAAAAACGACGAAGGAAACCAGAAAAATTTGGAAAAGCTGCAATAACCGGAGTGCATAGTGGGTACTTTTTTTTTATAGATTTAGTATATTTTATTTGAAAGACAGTATAATTTGTATGTAAAAAAGGAATGTTTAGTTAGTAAAAATAAACGAAATGTGATTTCAATAAAAATATTTTCTCTGCACGATTACTCGGTGTGTTGTACACATATTTTTGTTTTCCCCCTTCAACGTGGGAAAACTGGGTTAAAGGTCGTTCACAACGGATATAAAATTCCCTATTAATACCAATTACTCGGTTTCTACTGATTCCCGTATGTCTTTTGGCAGCACTAGTTTATTCGCACCGACTGATCAAACGCAGCCTCCCGTGCATACGCTGAGACGAAATATTTAATTAAACAATTAAATAATTGACGAATTTTCGTCTTACCCTCGATAAAGTATTAGCATATTATTTTCGTTGGTGTAAACGAAGTAGTTTTTAATTATCAATAAAACCTCGTTAAATTTTCAAAATGAACGCAGCCATATTTACCCTGTACATACGTTACCGGTGACACGTTCCACTAAGCGTGTCTACAGTGTACAGACCAGTGCAGATTCTCTAAAGAATTACATCGTAATACATTTGTCAAGAACTACATAAAAATCAGCATCGACCGGAAGCACGAAGAGAACCTTTACCAAATTCACTTAATTCCAGAAGAAAAGTGGTACATATACAGTGGAAGCGTAGAATAATATTTGATAAAGAAATAATTTGGCTACTTTTTTTTTCATCAGCGTTCAGTGGCTCCGGTAATGGCGGAAAGAAAAGCCGAGAGAGCAGACAAGTGCTCGACGCCGTTGACGGCGTCGCCGGTTTCCTCGAGATGCGGAGGAGAAAGCGGGACGAACACGCAGGTACGGATGAAGGTCCTGAAGCTGGAGGAGAGGATGAGCCCGTCGATGGAGAGGCTCATAGAGCGTCTGAATGCCTGGGGTAAGCAGAGTCCAAGACGGCTCGAGTCCACTTCAGGATCCCAGCAGCTGGAGGAAACTGATCAAGAGGATGCTGTCAAGGTGGTCCAGACAGATGTCCGTGAAAACCTTGAGTCACGTTTTTATTCAAGTCCTATGAAGGAGGCTGGGCATGTTAATGTAAGCAATGACCTTCTCAAGGTCATGCTTGAACGAGAACACCGGCATCTGTTTGGCCAGGTGTCACCGGGTCCTTTGAGGCGGGGAATTCAAAAGTTACATACCAACAGTCCTATTACCAAGGAATTTTTTGAGGATCCGGTGGGGTCCGAGGAAGAGCTGGAAGAGATGGCTGATGTACCTGGAAGAGAGAGGTCCTTGGAGTGTATTCAAGTTCGTGATGATGAGGAGCCTGAGGACGTGTCCGTTCTGGAGAAGAGTCTTCGTGAAATATCTGAAGTCTTCTTCTTACTCACTGCCACCAACAAGGCCAGGGCGGAAGCTGCTAAGGTCAAACCTGGTATGAGACGCCGTAGAAAGATCAAATCAGTTGGTAAGCTTGTAGCTAGTCCTGGTAAAGTTTCCGGTGATGTTTCCGAGGACGATCCTGAGGTCGACTCTTTGGGTACCACTGAGACTGACCTGGGCGTCGTTTCCGATGCTTCGAATCTGGTCGTGGAAGACATCAGTCAGGATATTCTTATGGATGTTATAGATGAGAGATTAGGTGGGATCCTCTCACCGACACAAAAGGACCTTATCAGTGAGAGCTACCTCAGATTCCTCAAAGAGAATTCTGAGAGCAGCGATACCACCCTGAACAAGGACAACGAGACAGAGGAGGACTACGAGGACGATGATGAAATTGAATTTATAGAATTTTCTAAGAAAACGTCACAGTCCTTGGTGAGAAGAAGGTCTCAAAGTCTATCGGACAAACACAACGACCTGGACCACGTAAAATTGTCTGAAGAACCTAAATCAAGGGAAGATCTGAGCAAGCTCACGTTGCAAGATCAGAAAACGAAGTCATTGTCGGAATCTGAATTGTACATGAAGACCAATAGAAGATCAATAGACAATAATGATTCGGAGGATGACATCACGAACGATGAATTCATCAAGAAACTAGATAAATCGAAATCCTTAGGAGAAGATCAGATATTCAGTGCTGCTACACCTAAGGAATCATCCGCTCAATGTTCTCCATCAGCAACTTCTCCAGCCTCAGCAAAGGAGTCTAATCCGTCTTGCGCGACGTTATCCGACTTTAATAAAAAATCCGATCAATTATCAGCAGCGCCAATCGCTGCTGTTATCTCGCAAGAAGCAGCCAGCCAATTCGCTTCATCAGGTACCAGTGGTACCAATTGGCAGGAAAAACGCGATGGGTTCTCCACGTCGGAAATCAGCAGCGACAACCGCCTATCAAAATCCGACGATTCGCCGTCTTGTAAACCACCCAATTCGAATTATTCGGCATTGCGAAAATTATTTAAAAAAAAGTCACCAAGTGCCCAAACCAACTTACCAAGTTCGCTGGAAGATCCAGTCAATAATTTAGCATCGATCAAGACCCGAGACTTCAAAGATTTAAGCAAGAAACAAACAAAAAGATCAAAATCAAAAAATTCTCCAAAACCGTGCGATCCTGTAAAATCATCAGGAGTGATAACAACGGCGGTTACAAAAAGACCAGAAAGACCAAACGCAATGCCGTACGCGCAGAGCGACGAGGAAATGGCGGGAAGGAAAAGAATTCAAATTCGTCCTCAAGTTTTCTTCTACAGACCATCAGGTATCTACAGTGTAAAAGAAACACAAAAATAATCTTACATAGTGAAATTCTTAAAAAAAAATCTCCCGAGAATCAACTTAAATCCAAGATTACACAATTGATCTTTCTTATCAGTAACAACCACATAATCTCTGTATATACACTCATTATATATCTAGATTACAAAAAGATCCCCAGATTATCCCTAATTCCCCATTAATCCATAAAGTAATAAGGTAAACGCGCTTGCGTTATTAATAAGGCAAATACACAAGAATCCCTTTCACATACATATACTCTTTCCACTTGCAACGTTAAGGCGCCGCCACATCAATATTTGCTGATCCACTTATAATTATCGTCGGCAGCCATCTTAAAGCCGAGTTTCTACAATTTTTCAATGGCTTTAATCCCAAGAAAATTATTTCACCAAACCAAGACTACGAGTCACACGAAACGCCGCACGAGTCAGGATCGAACCCCCCCTCCCCAAATAATAACAACAATCAAATCCCACCGTTCTTTATTTTCTTCTTATCTTTCTCTCTTCTCTCCACCAGGTGTGCCATTTCCGCCGTCGCACAAGCTGACCGTAGCAGAAGTATTCGACGCTCGAACAGGCAGACCACGTCCCGACGTCCTGAAGCAACACTTCATCCTGGAAGGAAGGATCGACGAGGCGGCAGCCCTGCGCATCGTTAACGATGGCGCAGCGCTTTTGCGTTCAGAAAAAACAATGATCGACATCGAGGCTCCAGTAACCGGTAAGTTCTTCCTTCCTTAAATCGGCTATCGTTCTAGAATTCGAGGAACTAGGAGGTCCACTGTTAATTTTTTACCCGAATAGACAAAATCGTTCCAAAAAATTCACTGCTTCAAAAAATCGTTTAACCAACCCGACTCAACGCACATCGATCAATCACAACCCTACAAGATCAGAGAAAAAATCCACTTGTTTGCTGTGAACAAAAAAATCTGGCTAGTTAAAAAAATTATTTAATAAAAAAAAATCGTTCGACCGAACACGACTCTATGCTAAGTTTATGTCTTTGCGCCTGGATTATGAGCGGTAATAAAGTTCAATTTTATATATACCTATATATATATATATATATATACACACAGCAAATAGCGATTGCGAGATAGAGTTTAATAGTATTCTGAGATTTCGTCTTTGATGATCTAATACGTTTTACGACGTCCAACGCTCCTGTCTTTTGAATTCAGTTTAATGCCTTAATATATATACATATACTCCCATGTGAATATATATACATATCGGTATTTGATAACAAAAAGTTAATTTGACGATTTCATAGATGCACGCCAGGCATGCCAGGAATTTTGGTTTATTAAATTTATTAGTTGGCGTCCTGCTAATGGATCAATAATTCCCGTTACACAGCAGTCCTTTTCATACGTTACTCCATGTTAGGTTCATATATATATACATATATTATATATAAAGTATATAGGCGAGCAACGTGTCAACATATACCACAGCAGTTGTCCTCTCAAGAACGGCGACTTTCCTATTGATTTTTAGAGACGCGAAAAGACGCTTGTATCCCTTGGCGTCTTAGGATCTTTATCGTCGTTATTATTATCATTATCAGGAATGTCCTCCTCGTCAGTGCAGTTATTATTTGACGCAGCGGGTCCTCCGACCAGTGAGCAGGAGGTATACGCCTTTCATTAAAAAAGATTAACGCCTGGCGTCCTCAACCTGAGCTATTCACAGGCCCTGACCTCCTCGTAGTCCTCGCTATAGTCCCTCCGCGATAAATCCAACAATTTTCATACAAGCAAGCCTGAAGAAGAAGCAGTACGTAGCTCGGATAGTAAAAAAAAAAGAATCTTCAATTCCACGTAAATCTACTTTGACGCGCAATTTCAGTGGAATCATCTGTCTCGTGTGATAACACATGTGGCAGGGGGGAGGGAGGAGATTCGCGAAGCGTCGAGGGTCCATGAAAGATGCACCAGTGCAACGGCAGCATCTGCGTAGAACGTAACCTAGAGAGAGTGAATAGTATCGGTAGGAGTTATCGGGAACGGCGTATAGCTCGTATGCACGTACGTGCGAGCATGGATGTCCCATAGGGTTTGATTTTCACATATGTAAATTTTTCATGAAGCAAAAGTTAAAGTTTCTCATGTCGGGGGTCAGTTTTACCTTGGAAGTTGGACTTTTGCCTATTTATTTATTTATTGGGGTTCTTATGGGGGGATTGTGTAATTTAGTGCTTAACAGTGTATATGCATATCAGTGGATGGCAACACTGACTGTTGGTCGGGTTGGCTGACTGGTAGTCTTGTATCTAGTGGAATGTAGGTTGTACGGGATATCGAGTCAGACTGAGAATTTGCAGTGTATGTATATACTTTGGAGTACTTAGCAGTGTCTGGGTATATACTGGGTATAGTCTACTTTGATGCTGTGGGTATTACTGGTGCTAGTGGTAGTGTCTGTTTATGCTTCAGACAGAAGATGAAGAATAGTAGACACTGCGCGTAGCTGATGTATCCGTTGGGTCCCGTATGCACGCGAGCCTCCTATCTTGGGGCTGACTATCTGCGTCGTTGACTACTGGCTTGCTGCTAGCTTGCAGTTAGCTTGCTAAGAGAAGAGACCGGCTAAAAGTATTACTGTTAACGGGATTCTTTAATTAGTTAAGGTCCGTTCACAAAGTCTGATTATACTTTTTGGGGCCATTGTTATAGACTGCGAATCGGGGATTTTAGCTGAATGTAGCGTCTCGTTGACAGCAGTGACAGTTTGCCGTCTAAGCACTGTGCGTACGTGCTTTGTATGCGGTAAGCAGATATACATATTTATATGGATATAGGTACGCTGGGTAGATACTTGATAATGATGGAGAAGCAAAGAAAGGGGGAGTTTGGGAGGAGGAGGAGTGAGTAGCGTCAGGGAAAAGTGCAAGGTGGACAATTATTCAGAAATTTTTCAACTCACGTTCCTATGTGCATTTGGCTTGTTGGAGTCGAGAAAGTAGATAAGGGTGTTTTGATGGGATTAGGTATTTTTTTTTAATTCTTTGGAAATTTTTAGTTACGGTTCATTTGCATATGAGGGATTGTGACGGGTTTCGACCCATTTGCAGAAGGGTAAGGGTTGGGATCGGTTAACGCTCATCTTAATTATTTAAGGGTTGATACTTTCGTTGGCCCTTATGGTGTACAGGGTACTTTCGGTAGAAATTGCTTGTCAACTATTAACGAGGCGTACACGTTCTGGAGTTCACTAACTATCCGTACCCCCTTTAGTACTCTTTCATTCAGTCAAGGGATGCCGAGGGTGAGTCTTCTTGCTTGGGGGATGAAGTTACCGCTGTCGATCCTCCTTCGAAACTACTGTTACGACTCACCGATACTCCGATAGATATTGATGGTCGGGTGGAACCGGGGAACGTGATACGAATGTCTACTACCCCTGAGTACCTGTTTGGTACTGTTAGGGTACTTGCTGTTACCCTTAACCTAACATAACAATACGAAGCGATCTCTATCGCATGGTGGCACTGGAGAGAGCGCCATCTGGGAAGCGGAGAAGGTACTAATGTCTGATGTAAGGTTAGGAAGCCTCGACAGAAGCCAGCAGAAGTTTCTTACGTTATTCGGTAACAAAATAATGACGCAGACAATGTGCGAGGGACGACAGAAGAAAAAGGACGTAAGTGTACAATTACGAGGTTGTATATCGCGAGGACGGTGAAGAAATATTGTCTCGGTCTAGCGAGATCGCTGCCATCTTTTGTTTCGATCGCGCACTACTCCAACCCTGCTCTATTCCGTAGATACCACCCATCGTTCTTAACGAGCAATCAATTACCTGGTCATCCGCGTATCACGCGATGGTGGTAGGAAGGATTCTTCGTGGGATAATAGCTCTTCGACGGAAAGGGATATTGATAGTCATGTTTCCCTTTTTTTCTAATTAAAACTTCAACCCGAGCATTTTTGATTTGTAGATTCTGACTTTTTCTCTTACGCACAGCGACTTGTCTGTTTACACTGTTTATTTCCAGGTGTGTATATATGAATATGTGCGCGTAGGAGTGACATGGATTAACAATATGAATGTGATATATCGGGAACAAGTGTCGTGCGTAGTAATAATGGTAGTAATAGCAGAAGTTGTTCCGTTGATAGCTCGACAGTCAGGCTTCGTGAAAATAAATGAAAACAGGCCAGTGCGCATGCGCGCGCCACAGTGGCGCTCTCGCTCGGCAATAGTAGGAAACATAGCAAGGGATTGCTAGCTGCTGCCAACACAATGGAGAGGTGCTCAAACTGGGTCACGGAAGATCTCTTTTACTTGTTTCTTTTATTATTATTCGGGGCAGTAGTTAATAGTGAAAGCTAATGCGCGCCCCGCGTAGCTGTGAATTTATTTACGGGAAAATGATAGCACATTTTCAGCGAGACGAGTGATGGTTGGGCAGACAATTGGAGGACGTAACGTGCGAATAGGTATTATCGGAAAAAGTCGTTATTGCGAAAGGTAAAAGATAAGCCTGAAAGAATTGTTGAAGTGTGCCACGAGGACTTTGCAAGGGAGTGTCCGTCGTTCTTTTCGATATTAGAATGCGGCTACTTCACCTTTCGATATCTGACCTAACCTCAAACTGTCTAATTTCATTCTTCAAATCGTCAGCAATGCTCTTCTTGCTCCTCCCATGAATCGCCTGCTGTGCGTAGGCAGATACAAATATCTGTGTTTCTGTACAGTCACGTATGTAAGGTTAATTCTATGGAATTTCTCTTCGTTTCATGGGGTTTCTATCGGTGGGCGGTCAACGAGAGGTCGTAATAAAATTACTTTGTCACACCAGCGGTTTCCCGTCGTCCCCCATTGACTCGTTAAATTGCACGGGCAGCCGGTTTAATTAATATTCCCTCCGCACTCGCCGACTAAGATTACGTTTCGAAATTCACTGCCAATACTAGAGAGTAGCGTCGTATCTTTTTTTTTATCTAGATGCAATAGCGTGAGATACGACTGTGCTCGTGCTGCTGGGAATTTTGGAACGTTTTCTATCGCGGCTCTATACGTTATTTTGAACGTGGAAGAGCTTCGGCGTTTCCATGCACTTGTTATCTGCCCTGTTGACATACATGATCAATTGAGGTATTAGTAAAGAATTTTTATTGTTAAAATAATACAAGCAACAATTTACGTAAAGATTTATTATTGTTTCATTCCATCGCGAACATCAGAAATGCATTGAGATTCAAGTTCAAGTGTTTCCCAGTCAAACTCGCCAGATGGCGCCTCCAGCCAATTCCCTCGGCTGTTCATGGGAAAATTTACCCTAGACCCTCTATATCCGCCATTCTCAACCCACATGCGGAATGTACTCGAGACTGCTCACGAATTTACTGAAAACCTTTTCTTAGTAACGACGCACGCACGATTGAGCATATAAACATACGTTGGTCTCTCGGTTTGAATTCCAAACGAGTCTTTCCTGCTACCCTTAACCTCCTCTCCCGCATTTCTACAGTTCTACGCCATTTCACCCTCACGCTTTTATACACTTGAGACGCTCCTCGGGCTTTATGGTTATTGGTATCTGTCGCCTCGATTCTTACGTTACACTCGGCAACTCCTTCTATTTTCTCTTTTGCTCCCTGTTTACTTTGATTCGTTATTTATTCATATCTTTCTTGCTACGTGCTATCTCGCCCAGGTGACTAACCTCTAATATATCTTTTTTTCACGGAAAGCTCAGCTGACTTTTACGACTGAAAACAATACCAGACTTTCACGGTGTCTGGTTCAGTTCATAATCTTATATTAAGTCCAGACATGGATTTCGCTCGTGATGCAATCTTTCGTACACGTGTGCTGCTTGTATCCTAAGGTTTACCTTTTTTAATTTTTCTTTTTCAGGTTAAAATTAATTTTTAATAAGATATAAGACTTTGCTGTACTATTTTTTGAAAAATTTTATCGATTAAACGTAATCGCGTTTTATCGACCGATTATCAAAAAGTACTCTTATGATTCGTCATATCTGGCTTATTATCATTGGAAATACAGTTAATGTACTTTCGCTGTACGTATACATGTCAGGTTATTATAATAGTACCCCCTAAGGGCTGCTGTAGTGTCTTACCTCATCTACTTAGCCCTTCGATATTAGGGTAATGTAGTGGTCGCCTACTCCAGGGTTTAAGTACCTTTTGATATTGCCACGAGATCAGAGCTTCAATCCTCCTTGTTCCATCCCCTGACAGTGTAAACTTGACAAAGTTCGTGGTAGTAAAATTGAAAATGTTATACAACATGAAGTGTATATATGCTCTCGCGAAGACTTTTTTTTTCGTTTACACAAGAGAGTCGCTCAAAATAATTTTCCTTGTCAAATGTAATCGGTCGATTAAAAAAAAAAAGATATAGCTTGCGAGACCGTCAGAGAGACGTTCATTGTTCTTCATAATGGCTGACGCATTGAAATTGTTAATTACAGGCGTTCATCGACGCCGAAATGGGATGCCGTTAATTTGTCTTACGTAAGGTAATAACGCGGCCCCATTAATAGTAATCGATTGTTTAACCTCCTTTTGCCAAGTTATCGACTATTCATTAAAGACCGCTGCTCCTGCAGCTGCAACCTCGTACCGTCGTTCCGTGAGGTCGACTATTGTCCTTAGACGAGGTTCGCGTTATGTTCTGGATTTTTTTTTCAATCAACCACCTCTCCTCCATCGTGATCTCATTTTAATATAACGGGTGTCGCCGCTCAGAACTGAACGCTGGTGACTACCTTTGGGACAGTGGCTACTGGTTTTCGACGTCTCTGCGATTTTGTTTTTCCTTCACTCTCGTTTTCATACCCAAATAATGACGGCGCACGGGCTGCGCATCGCGAATAATCTATTTTTTAAATCTACAAGTGGCAATATCGGCCGGGAAGGCTGCACGGCACGCGAGGGTGCATGCATCGCCTCGTTTCGTTGATACGGGCTCGCGTT
This sequence comes from Trachelus troglodyta, assembly GCA_030142635.1. Taxonomy (NCBI): domain Eukaryota; kingdom Metazoa; phylum Arthropoda; class Insecta; order Hymenoptera; family Cephidae; genus Trachelus; species Trachelus troglodyta. The sequence continues at coordinate 184,132 of JARQTJ010000053.1, forward strand.
GATAAGGTACCTGGAGGAGCTAACGGCGTACTTGGCAGGGGGGGGGGGAGGTGAAAATGAGGTTGAGGGTGGAGAGCAGAGAAAAAAAATTTAGCGATACGCCATATTCACCAGGATCCTTTTTCAAGCTCTTTGGTGCTTTTTACGAGAAAAGGGGAAAAAGGCGAAATTTTTACTAATAAAAATAGGGATTCCTTGTAACTGCGCGATTTCTCAAATCGTCTGGATCTCTATACGCGACATTGGGTTCCTTGGTCAAATTAATTTCGACAAGATTTCTTTGGGGTTTATTTTTTTTGGGTGGGGGAGGGGGGTGGCTAAAACATTGCTTGGATCCCACGAAAAGGTTAAAGATTAAATATATATATACATATATATATGATCAAGGGTACCCCTTCTTTCTTGATTCCTTAAGAATTCATCCCTCTTTGAAAATTGGAATTTTCGATTCTCCCACCCGCCACTGTCGAATACCTGATGTAATATCGTGAGAATCTACAGTATCTGCTTTTTAGGTGGCGCGGGGGGGGGGGGTTGACTTAAATCTAGTGAAAATAAGAGATAATGTCAATCGCCTCCATTTCCTGCTTTTAGGGGCGGACGGGGTCTGAGCTTTGCCGGTTGGCGTCTTAAATAAATTCTCTCCGTCGTTTGAATTGCCTTTTGCCCGGAGGGGTCGCCGTTCAGGCGAAGGGTGTCTCTGACGTTTCCGAATCGAGGGAGCTCTCCTCCTTCTTGCTATTCTCTTATAGTATAAGGGTAGGTAGGTAACGGTGGGTTTCCAGCTTCGGCGCTGGCGATGCTGCCGATGATAGTGTGGTAAAGGGGGAAACCACCAACCCCTGTCATTTCATCAGGAGTCACCCTCACCTAGGCGTTACGTATCCCACGACACACACCCCTTACCACCCCCTGTGCCCGACAGAGGCTCTCAGGCGTTGGGTGGTGCCTTTTCGCATTAGGGGTGCACGCGAGAGCACCCAATATACTCAAATCCCTTATATATATATACTTGGATATACACTCCGTACCCCTATAATACACCCCCATGTATCTACAGGCTAGCAGCATAACTACCCCTCCAGCCTCAGCGTAAAAATAAAAGTATAGCAAAAGTATAAAAAGATCATACGTAATAAAAAGTTCAGTGCCATTTTTTATTCTGGTCGATAGATTTTTCAAAAAAAAAACTTTGTCAAAAATCTTAATTCAAAGTCTCCATGTGACGAAACAATGCGATGTATATAGGAGAAAGTATGGGGTGGCGCACCGGTTGGCAGAGTGTAAGGATGGGTAACGTTAAAGGGTGGAAGTGTAAGGGATACCCCTGGGGTGTAAGTTCGGCGAGATATATCGGTAGCGTTATAGTAAGGGGGGGAGGGGAGGTGGGAGGGGGCGGGAGGGAATAAGTAGTCAGTCGGGAATTTCAGCGTGAAAAACTTCCTAGGGCAGAGTGCAAGGGAGTAAAAGGAAAATCCAATGTTGCCACGTAAATTGGTATGGCCGACGAAATTTCGTCCGACTGGTGGGGAGGGGGGTATGTACTTAAACCCGTGAAATGCCTCATAATTAGGGCAGGCTTTGGTAGTACCCTTTTTCGACCCTGAGGACCACGATACTCGCCACCCTAATGGCTTTTGCGGATCACTTCATTTTGGGAAAATCACACCCTTCCCCCACCACCACCAGTACCACCACCCCGTTCCCATCCACGGTCGTATAATTTTATAGTTGGAAAGCATGGGCGCCATTTTATACACGTGTACAAGGTATAACTATAATACTAGGGCTGAAGTCCGCCATTGCGATTTTACTAAACGATTCGCATCGTATACGAAAGTCAGGAGGGGGCCTTAATGGCAAAAACCTCCTCGTTGACCTTTGCCCTCTGAGGCTGTGGGGAAGACCTCAAAATCATGTATGCGTAAGAACGATATACTATAGATATAGAAAAAACTTTACATAATATTACGTAGCAGTGACTATTTTGGATTTAAATTGCATTACCGTCGACTATTATCTGCCTGTAGATTCGTACAAATTTCATTCCCAATTCGCCGTCTACATCTCGAAATCCCATCAGTCTCTTCTAGTCACGTGGTTAATTCGGCTCGCAAGCCCAGCGACTCTGGGCCGTATCCAAGTGGCGCGGCCACTTAGCCGGCCGTCCCACCTGCGTACTACTTGCTGCGGCACATTAGTCAATCGGGCGCAGTGTGCATAAGCTCGCAAAGTTACGGGCAAGTGACAACGTCGCAAGGTTATCTCGAGTAGTTGGCTAATAATGGCAACCCTGTGTATTGCGTTGTTTGATTGAAACGAAGTCGTCGAAAAAAAAAGATACACGAAAAATTTCCATTTTCACAGTCATACGATACCCGTGCAATAACGGTGCTTCTCAAGTGCCCGGAGGATTTTTTTTTCCCTTTTTTTTTGTTCCAAATATCTATCCTCCACTCTCGTATCTCGTACGCTCAGTACAGTTCGTTTTCACTCGACGCCAAAGTGCGATTTGACTCGTGACCGGTCACGAATTCCCAGTCTTTCAATGCTCCGTTATGTACCTCGTTAGCCGAACAAACCAGCCGTGTAAAGAGGTTATACGTTATTCCCGTGGTACTAGGCGAGTCTGAGCTTCAAAGCTGCTGCAACGTCTGCCGAGCATTGTCCTCGCCCGTGGATTGTCGGGGAGTGCTGGTTGGACTCGCCGGGGAAATACCCTTGCGGTAGGCAATCTGGGAAAGTTGGAGTTAAAAAGACAGAGAGAGAGAGAGGGAGAGAGTGTAAACTGGAAATGAACCAGTGGGGACACTCTGGACATAATGGGTAGGACAAACTCTCCTGGGATATATATATATATATATATATACGCACACACATATATATGTATATGGAGGTAAGTTAGGCCGTGGGCTCGTTTTGAAAAGACGCAGATATGTAACTGGCTCACGTGGGAGATATCTATAATGAATCGGCATTTAGTCGGCACTCGCGCGAATTCAGTCGTGTGTAATCGACTCGGGCTCTGTTCTCTGGCCATGTAAACATAATTAATGTGGCACTAACGCGACAATACGGCGGGATTCTCGTGCGAGCGGTTAACGTCAATACGCGTCACGTCTGTTAACGTGTATACAGTGTAGCTCGACACTTGAAAATGTTTACACGGTGTAGGGTAAATTGCGTGAAAATTTTTTTGCTGTTATAAAAAAATGGTTTATGAATATCTCGTTATAAATTTTCGTAACCGTAAGTTTTTACTTGTAATTTGAAAATTAAAGAATTTTTGTTCGTTTACTCGATTCATGTCTTTCCGTCCCTTAATACAAAATTCTTTCACCTCCTCCCCAGCCGTTCTTTATCCCGGGGGAATATCCTTCTGCTTCATTCTCACGAGAATGCCCATATAGATGTATATATCGCACATGGCGATATCCTCTGGAATTTTCCTATATTCTCCTGGCGCAGAAAGAAAATCTGTATCGTGATGCCCGTAATATAACGCAGGGTTTTTCCCCGAGATTCGCTGGGATAGCGAGAAGGATGAAAAAAAAAATATATCCCTAGACTTCATGCCGCACGCCAACCTCTCTTACCTTGATACCCAGATACACTTGGCACGCTCGCTGCTGCATTATTTCGCAGAGTAATCGGATCGTCCGATCGTTCGGATACTCATGGCGGGGAGCGATGAAAGTCCCTAGGTAAAAAAAAAGTCACCATAGAAAAACTCGACAGAACTATTTCTTTGCGTTCTACGGTTACTTTACGTGCAATTCCATGGTAATAGTCGAGTTGCGTGTAGTTTTTCTTTGTAAACTCAGCGAAAGATAATTAACGAGTCCGGGGTTAACCTTTGACCTCCTGAGTTTCGTTGCGTCGACGGGTAACCGGTTTTAATTAAAAGTACATCGTGGCGTGAATTCGTGTGTCCAGTCGCGGTTGGGTCCCATTAGGTGCGTGTAGCCACGCGCCTTCTGTAATGGCTTTACGGCCGAAAGATGTTTTAGTTGAAGTTTGGAAGGTCCTTGTGCAGTAATAACCTCACCAGTCTAATGGGAAGGACCTTTGAACCCTAGACGAGGGAAAAAAAAAATTAAGGCACGATTTCCTCTCGAGTAACTAGCTTTACAGTGAAAATAAAGAAATGTGAGAAAATATTTTATAATTTATGTAAACGTCGATCTTTTTAACCTCCCAAAATAAATTATACCTAGGACCTGGGAGAGGTTAAAAAGTTCACAGCTCCCCCTAGGGCAATGTACTTGTCACGGCCCTGCTTCCATTTAACGTCCCGTTTGTTCTCTCAGGGAATTTACTTTTCTCGATTGGCAAGTTTGCTTCTCGTCCTGTACGTATCCATACGAGCTGCTGTATCCTCTAAAATGCATTTTTAAATAAGTAAATATTTAAACGTAATTCATTAGGACCGCTGAAATTATTAATAACGAATGTCTACTCTGCTTTTCTAATGTCGTTGTGACGTTTCTTATGGGTTTTTTTTACTTTTGGAAATTATTAGACAAAAAATTCCCTATCGAGTCTCACTCGGATCATCTCACGTACTTCCAATTATGTCTGTTCGGGGCTAATACGGGTTCTTGATTATTATTTCAACCCCTAGCGGATATCTGGGTCAACTACTCACTCGTACTTGGTTTGGTTACATTTCTGAACACGTGTGAACAGTTACACTGGCACGTGTACCGCATATCGTAATGAAGCTTTGAAACGTTTTTTGCATCCGGCGCTTATCTTGATCCCAGTCGCATACGCGAAACTCGGTATTAATTTCACGTATTCGCAAAGTCCAAGTGCATAGATGAAATTGGCAGTTTTTTCAAAAATATATATTTTTTTTCAAACCGAACTACGTGCTCTCACGTGACTGTTCTTTTTTTTTTACTTGTCTCATTACGCAATTAGAATCTCTTCTTCATTCCAAACGAGTGGGTGTCGAACAAGCCGCGATAATAACGGGTTGTCAAGCGAACACGCGCAGTGCCGTACAAACAATTGCTACTTAATGGGCATTCGGTGATACAAAATGTCCCTAGAATTATCTGGTTATTTATCTGTGCGTAGTGAAATCATCAGGGGAAAAGCTTTTTCTTTAATGCACACAGATTGTTATGCGTTGCCCTATACATGTATGTATTAACAGAAAGACGGAATAACTTTTACGTTGCTCTATACATGTATGTATTAATAGAGAAATTAAATAATTTTTATTTTTAATATCTAAATCATAATTCTCATTCTTATAAATTATCGAATCAATGTCCAATGGCAATTTTTTGCCAGAATTGTATATTGTTTATTGTCAAAAAAATTATTTTCCATCATCGTAAATTATTGTTGCAAATTTCTTTGTGTAACAATAATCACCGTGATAACACAATTTTCTTCAATCAGTTCTCGTCATTTTATTCCATTCAATTTGATATTGATATTGGATCCAATATGTGGCTCGAACGATTCTCGCCAATCAGTACAGCCATTAACAAAAATCACTAACCGTCACGAATGCCAATAATCCCATTTCATTATGCGTCATTGTTATCATCGTCGCGACGACCTCAACGGGGGGGGAGGAAATCGACGCCGAACAACCTCAACCACCGGCTCGATCGATCCTTATTCCATCGACCTAATTAACGAGTGGCTACTTTCCCAAGGAGGCAGACGAACCCTGTCGGCGGGACGTTGCGTTTGCATTAGCGTCGCGACGCTTTTAATTTCTCCTTCGTTACGTAACGCGGACTTCAATACTCTTTGTCCTTTATAAAAGAAATAATGTTCCTCTCGCTTTTCAGTCGTCTCAAGTTTTATTATCTGTTGGTTTTAAAAATCTTCACGATCCACCGATCGATTCCAATAAAGTTGAGTTGCTGTCGCTGTAAATTGACTCGGGACATTTTTTATTATCCAACTTACGAGTAGACGTGTGTGTATAATTTTTTCCACGTATCCGTCGTACGATATATGTATATTATGTACAAGAGAATAACAACATGGCGTCGTGTAGAGTCAACTCAAAAAGTGTCTACCAGCAGCATCGTGACGTGGGATTTCAAGGATTTCGTTGAAGCGTCTGGTTCGCGTTTGGAACAGCAGAATTAATCCGAGGATTAGCATTCAATTAGGATGGCTTGTGGTTTCCCTGATTACGCTTTAGGTTCGTCTGATGTTCTTGCGTTTCGGGGTGGCGTATGGATGCAATGATAACGTATCGTACCCCCTTCCTGGATCTGAACCACAATACAAGACGATAATTAGTAAATAAAAAAAATGTATCAATCTTATTTATCAAAAATTTGTACTGAAAATTTCAAAATTATAATTTCGAAATGCTTTAGTGCATTTTTTTTAATACTTCGTAAATAATAATCTAGAATTCTTGTGGGATCCTTTAAATATACTTTTTTAGGCTCTTTGTCTCTTCGGGTTCCGCTTTATGTCTATTTACGTAATCCCCATAAAAAGTCGCGAGCTGGATAATAAAGAAACGATAACGACATTAATAACGAACGATGACACAGGCTAGAAAGTCTGTGTATAGATGGGCGAGAGTGAGAGAGTGAGAGAGAGAGAGATGCACAGCGCGACGAGAACTAAACGTAATGAGTTCGTATAACGGGTGAGTCCTTAATTCAACAAAGAATTCATATAGATACCTATATACGAGTACTATTCACAGTACTGTATACAGTTTAATCAGTTATTACCTCTATGATCGAGGAACCTAGTAATTCGGGAAGAAAATGTACTCCAGGGATTTTTCTTTGCTCTTTTCCCATCTCTCGTACCTAACCTCCTATATTCGTCTCTGAATTGAATTATCCCCGTGATGCGATTCTGATTCTCTTTAATATAATTACACCCGCTTATAGGGTAAACCTACTGGATACTGTGCGTATTGTCTGCGTATATGTTTCTCTTTTATGAATTTACATTAACTTCGTGCTACACTAATGCCTCTAATGGGAGAACATAATGTCGCCATGACACGCCTCGTAACGCGCGGGAGCTCACGGGAAAGCTTATTAAATTGTTAAAATTCGAAAAATTTAACGTACTTGCTCCGTCTTTATTCTTACAGGATTTTTTCAATCAATCTGCAAAAATATGTTGTCAAACAAACAAATATAAGAGGTTCTCACAATTTCGGTGATGTTAGATTATCTGGAACAATCGACACGTTACCGTACTACGTGATACGAATTCACGAGCAACGTTCTTAAAGGTGCTTCAATTAAACCGTAGTATGGTTATTATTCCTTTTTTTTTCTTTTATACGTACATTTAAAAGCTATCACAATTGTATGACAATAATATTGCGAGCGCGTGTCTAGATTTAGTTACTTAATAAAGTCTGGTATTTGAGTCACGTAGTTTCTTTCACGACTCGAGTCCACCTGGCCATCTAGTGGCGGCCGTTGGAACTTGGATAGCATTTCTTTCGGCGACTACTTCTCGTAACGGAATCTCAAATGTTTTTCTCTCCGTGGCGACGTGCGCGTTCCCCTGTCGTTGGTCGGTGTTGTGTCTATTTTCCCTTCCGTTAGAGTGTAGCAAAATAAGTAATAATGACAGAGGAGAACAGAAAAATGTGGAAAACATTAGAAGCTGACGTGCGGCACGCAGAAAATGTTCTTTTGCGCCGGCGGATCTCTCGTTGCTCAAGGTATTGCGTTATAAAGTTATAACCTCTTAGGCCGAAGGTTCGCAATGACCTATCGTGCTGATAGAAAAAGTATTTTAATTATGCAACTCTACATTTACAATATATATCTCTGTCAAACGCGCTGCGGTTTGTTATCGTTCACCCATATCGCATCTAGATGACCAGCACGCTTGCAGTTCTCTCGCAATTACGCTACCCTTATCGCTCTCTCAGGTGGCGGGTGTACATGTACGCGATCGGCGACAAAGAAAAATAACCAGGAGGAACAATAAAAAGATAATATTCAAAGAACACAAATTTAACTATAATGACTGATTGTATCTGTAAGCAAAGTAACACGTAATATATATATATATATTTTTTATATACATATACATTAAAAATTTAAGCATGGCACCACGTGAGCAACTAACGATAGAATTGAGATTACGGTGGTTCAGGAGGTGGCCGTGACGGGAGTCAAAATTTTCATTGAAATTAGGTAAAATGAAATTACGGGTCGCCTGGTATAAAATAAACTCGACGACGGAGCTCCCGATTAAAATGCTAAACGCTGCATGAGGATCGATTCGCTAACGCTCTTCAACTCTCTCTGTCTTTGACTTTCTCAGTCTGCTTGTTCCTATGGTTGCAAATTTTTCATAGCGTCCCGACGGCCGTCGAACTTCCTCAGCTACAGTTCCTGACACCCAGACTTGCAGCGTCCTTGAGTCTCTTTTTTTTTCTTCCGAAGGACAAACTACACGTCAGAAACTCAGATTGCGGCACTAACGCTACTGCTTTCCCTTTCTGCCACTGTGGCGCTAGTGTCGTGGAAAATGGCCGCTGACTTAGAAAAGCGTCTCCTTGCTCGTGCAGCATTACCCAGGTATCTGTCCTTGGGCTCCCTTCGACATTATTAATTCCAGCCAGGAGAACGCGCCTTTAATAATCCGTCCTGGTGGAGCCATATTTATATATATACATATATCCTACCGGGACATGTATATATATATATAAATACTCAGAGAATGATACACTCCTGCATATATATTTACATAGAAGCTAGGTAGACCTTTCGTGATAATGCGATTCCGGCTGGATGATTTCAACAGACTCTAACACGCTAACCCGTTTCGAGTTACTTCCATCATTTTCCTCGATGCTTTCCATCCACATTTTTCCAGGTATCGGTCGACCCCGTTTCTCATCTCGATCTCTCTCATGCTCTTCACTCGAAGCCGCCTCGTGTTAGCTATAGTCTATGCTCGCTCACTCGTTTCTACTCGCTGTCAACTGGGAAAACTTAATGTATCGGTGCGTCTTCTTTTTTAATATTAAAATAGCTACCGGCACACATCGCAGATAACTTTGACAGGTACTCGTGGATTTTTTAGAGATCACACTCTACTTTTGTTACAAATTTTAGTATCGTTTTAATATAATCGATTGGGGTTGTTGGAAGAAACTTTTTGTACAAGAGACTGCAGGGAGGAAAAAAATTAATATTTATAAAATGATAGGAAGAGATTGATACGGATTTTTTTTTGTTATTTATTTCCACGTGCTGTATCAGCGCACGTGTCTATAATGTTTTTCTACGGTTTTTCTGTCGCTCTTATCCCTGGAGTCTCGTAAGTATCTATATGCGTGTTTTATTTTCAAGCCAGTGCATTTCCATACATTTCTATCATCTATGCTCTCCTGGAATTCTCCGGTGAATTTCTTCCAGTAGATCTTGAACCACTCTGTCCCTTTCCCCCCTCCCGGAAGACCTTCCTTGCTGAAATCCTTCACGTCTACGTTCGCAATACAAGGCGATGTAGTAACAGCAGATAGATGGGTATCCCTGCCCTGGCATCCGGATACTCTGAAAACAAAAGGTCCCTAGGCCGTCGATGTGCATTTTCAGCAAAAAGCTACCCTGACGAAGAGTACGATGTTGCTGAAGAGCAGCCCATTTCAAAGGGCGATTTAAATTTTTTGCAATTTGTTTTGTTCTCTCGGTTGGTATGCCCGATATTACCAACCTAAAATATCACTATATTCCTACTACAGATGCCATTCGTTACCGGTCTGTTTTGACTTGGACCATGCCTGGACCATTAATTCTGGTTATTTTTTTTTACTTCAAGGCACAAAGTGTCATCCAATAAATTTTTTTACATTTTTCAAAATCCAAATTTCATCCTCCCCTTCCTTCACTCACGTCCTACCAGGAAACACACGTCGCCACGGGCGTCGCACTCCTGTGGATAATCGACATAGAAATATAGGTGGCGATAGCGTAGGACAGTCTGGGGCGCCTAGGAGGCGTCGCGACGTCCAATTAACGGGACGTTGGCGCCCGATATATCAAGCGCTTTGGTCCCAAAGCAAAGTCAGGCCAGTCCTGGACGCTGTTCATTGTGCTTTATTTATCATCTTTATAACCTATAATACGGTCCAGGGCTTTAATGTCTCTAATACGCACCGTTCACTGTACTATTATTATTATTCATCTGCCTCGCCACGTATAATTCAATTCTAATCTATATCCTGACACCTAAACTAAAATTTTACCAAATTTTTCTAGTTTACTCGAATTTTTTTCTCTTACTCTTTGGTCTACTATTTTCATTAATTTCTGTAAAAAAAATCAAATTTCTTCCCTTGCTCTCCCCGATTCAATATCCATAAAATTCTAATTCTACGGGATACCCCCTTTTGTCAGGTTTTCAATAATTGCCGACAGCCCAGATACGAAACAAGTTACAAACTGACAGACGTTCCCGTCCCGATAACCGCAGAGCAAACAAGTTTCCACGTTGGCCTATACCACGTGTGTGTACATTTTGTGAAGGGTCGCGCGCCTATCGATACTCCTTGCTTGCATTCGATTAATCAATTAAAACTTGCAAGGACTAAATCCTCCAGCTTTATAGCAATTGAGCGCAGGATCGTCTCAGTAGAGGAAGCTCAAGAGTCTTTGGAGGCTGTGATCTACTTTTTTGTATATCGATATATGTGTTGTTAAAAAATAATTATAATATATTATTACGTATATTTTATTAGTGAAATTTTTTTTCTTTTTACAAATTCACCTAAAATCGTTTAAATCGGCTGCTATACGCGTTTACATTAATCACTGTAATTATTCTGTTCACAGTTTGTGGCGACATACACGGCCAGTTTTATGACCTGATGAAATTATTCGAAGTGGGTGGACCACCCTCCACGACAAAATACCTCTTCCTTGGCGACTACGTAGACAGGGGTTACTTCAGTATCGAGGTGAGATTTCGAAATGGGGTGGAAAATTTTTTTTGGGGAGGATTAACATTTTTTTGAAACTTTTCTCAACTAACGGTCGTAACGATGACGTGCTTGAGCTCCGTATTAAGAGTGATTCTTGGTAAGGGTGGGGTTATACAGGAGAGTCCCCTAATTATCGGGTTCTCCAATTAGCGATGTGGGCTGCTAATTACCAGTGTCAAAAGGCACCCTTTCTAAAAAGAAAATGAAAATATATGTCATCCCCCATCTTTTTAAAATTTCATTCGCTTTCTCTTGTCTTACAGGGCTTCATTCTCTTGGTCGAACGATCTATCGTATTTTCATACTGTATCGGGGCTGTCTTTTATTTTACTACCCCCTTGACGTTTCGGTAGTGCCGGTCGATCTACCCCTTCGTAAACTTGAAGAAGGTTCAAGGGTACGAGCAAACGCTGGATCCTGATTTATTGCTGCATTTTTCTTTAAGGACTTTTTATATCTTTTTTTTATATTTAGAAACATCTTTTTTATTACATTTTTGAACTGTTTCTTTTCTTCGAAAATCTGATAAGAGAAATTCATCGGACAGGATCCAATTTTTTTTTACCTTTCCAACCCCTGTTTCGCCTCACTCTAATGGTACTAATCACCTACAATAATATCCTTGAAATAGATATTCCTAAGCGTTGAATATGATACCTGTATATTATATCTCGTGTAGGTAAAGGGAGTTTAGGTCGGGTTGGGTTAGGTTCAGTGCCTACCTAGTTTCTCGGGGGCCCTGATCTCTTTACACCTTAGCTAATCTCAATCTTGAACTCTGATTTTCTTAATGTTTATTCCTGATGACGTCATCCCGATTCTACGTTACATCCCCTATAATCCATCGCCCATCCACCCTCCCTTAACAACTTTTTTGATTGTCAGAGTTGCGCAAGGCTCTTGCCCCACCAGTCCCTTTTGTCTCTCAACCCTTCGAACAAAGGGGATGAAGTAATTCGATAAACTCATTGGTCTGGAGGGTATTATGTGGCCAATGGGATTATGTTGATTTTCTCTCTTTTTTTTTGGTAGAAAATTTTATTATGGACGTGAAGTTCGGAAATTTTTTTATGGTCGGAATGAATGGAGATGTTCGGCTTAGTGGATATTAAAATTAAAAAATTTTTTAGTTTTCACAAAATTTCTGGATTTTGAATCTATTATGAAATTTCATCTTGCTGTACAGATTAATCGTGTCTGATCCGCTACTTTTGTCTAACGATCCAAGCTTCTCGTGTAGTACCGAGATGTAACGTAGTACGCGTAGAATCGATCCTATGTGAATTTTGGGATCGCAGGACTTGCAATATCAGAGGAATGCAAACCGCTGGCTGGAAACGTGGCTGATCGATACTCGGCCTCCGTTCTGGTATAAATCAGCCCATTCTCCGGCACTCCCGTAGGAAGGATCTTCCCGCGGGAGTTTTCCTTTCTGATGGCAAATACAGAAAACGTTGGTATCGACTTTGGTTCTTGTCCGGGCTAAGACGAAAAAGAAAAAAAAAAGATATTTCCCTATGCTCGCATGTATGTCGAAGATATCGTCGAAGACGCAAGTGCGACAGAGACAGAGACAGAGAAAAAGAGAGAGAGAGAGAGAGAGGGAAAGAAGCTCTACACAATTTTCCATATATTTATATTAAACCAATGTGTCTCGAGTCGCATTGTCAGTTGAGGATGAAAAAGGGGAGAAAAAATCGTATTATTTTATTTTTACTTGGTTCATACAACAAAATTTGTCTCAATCTCTTTCCCATCTTCACGCTCATTAATCGCCTAAGAATATTTCACATCGTACTTCACTGCTGACGTTATTTTTTTCTGACATTTTTTTTCGAAGGATCTTATAATTATTTATTTCAATTTCACACGAAAACTCGCCAAGTAATACTTTTTACAGTTTTTTTTCTCAGTATAAGAAATTTTGAAATTTGACACTCAGCCACCTGAACCTATGTAAACTTTTCATAATGCGACTGCTCCACGTCGTAATATTTCGCTTGGGCGCGACTCGCTCTCGTTGTCGCTGCAACGGCCGATGCATTATGTATGCGCCTTAAAGTATGCAACCCGTGAGATCCTATAAGGGATGCAGAAATAAATTTTTCGCAGGATACGAGATGACTGCGTCCGAAAGCTACCCCTATCGTCAAGGGATGGAGGGGGGAGGGGAGGTTTTACTTCCTTTTCTCAAGACTCTCATTTTCCATCCCTTTACTCTTCGTTTATTTACCGTCCCCCTTCCGCCTACGTGTTGCCCACCGAAAAATAACTCCGAGGAATCCCCTGTGAATTTTTTATACAAAATTATAAAAACCCCTTGGAAAAAATTTCAGTGACCCCCCCCCCCCCTCCCCCCAATCGGAACGTTACAATTTAACTCTAATTTCGAAAATTTTAATTATCCGAATAAATTTGACATATCTTTAATGACTGCAATGTATTATCTGTCCTTTTCATTTTTAACTCCCCCTCCCCTCACCACACCGGTAGGCATGCAATTGCCGACCCAAGGGAATGTGCTAATTATGCTTATAGACGAGGGAAAAAAGTTGAGTGTATCAAAATTCCCATTGAAATTTACAAGCACGAAAGAATGTGAACACCGCCTAATTAAGTGACCCATAAAATGTCGAAAACACGAAGGCATCGTTCAATTTTATTATCAGAAAAATTGTATTCGCAGCGTACCCATTGTCATTCCACGTGACAATAATTCATCGTATCGAGAGTATTTTTCAAAATTCGACGTAAATTCAAAATCAATTAATCCTCCGATGTTCATTTGTTGCAGTGTGTATTGTACCTGTGGGCATTAAAACTGTGCCATCCGACCACACTCTTTCTTCTTAGAGGTAACCACGAGTGTCGGCATCTCACGGAATATTTCACATTTAAGCAAGAATGTAAGTAAAAGAAAAGAAATTAATTTTGAAAAAAAAACTTTTAATGTTAAAAAAAACTTGTTTCCTTTCTGTCTCGCAAAAAAATGTGTAAAACAAAAAACAATATTTTTTCCATCTCACTTTCGCAAGGCGAGTCCCCAAACGTCGTATCGTGTACCAACGGCACCGGATGTAACCAGAGCAGAGACTTCGATACCGACTCAGGATATTAAAAGGATTACGTCATAATATATTACGAAGACAGATCCAGTCGTTTCCATCAGATTAAATTAAGCTCGTTAAATTCCCCTTTCAGGTTGCCACGTAGAATTTCGGTTATACGGAGCACGAATTTAATGACTGTTTACAAATTAAATCGCAAGAGTCTTTCATTTTTTTGATTTTATTTTTTTATATATAACTCTTGTTTTTTCTCATTGGCTCCTTTTAATGTCTCTATTGTACGTCAAAGCTAATCTCTTTCGAGTCCTCTTCTCTCTCTCTCTTTCTCTCTCCTCCCTCTCTCTCGGTCTACCCATAATGTCTCACTCTTCCGTTAGCCAGCTTCATTAAAAATATGAAGCAGCAATGTGGCCAATATCGAATAAGCACGCTGCGTTACGAGGACGTTACTTTATCCGTGCTATGGGTAGTACATGTAGTGTATATACCGTATATGCCTATAACCACGGAACTCAAGTTATGGGGTTGCTGCTTTCTTTTTTAGGGGCGGGAGGGTAGTGCTGAAAGTTACATATATATATATATATATCCCTTCTGTGTCGCAATACCTCAGACCTCACCTGCAGGCTACCCTCTTGTATTATTACGCACATTTAAGGCGCCATATTGCTCGCCGAGAGGGACAATATCGACGACACATAAATACTCGGCGCACTAGACGCCTCCGTTTCAGCTCGTAAATATTCTCCTGCAACGGTCGGGAATTCGCGAAGGTTTCGAACGAACGGGGGCTTCTTCGTTTCCCTTACGCTCGTCCTTCGTTCACTTTGCTTTATCCGACACTCGTCTACTGGTTAAACGAAACACTTTTGATGCAGCCTAAAAATTCACCTGTCGCAGCCCAAAATCTTTTATGGGATCACATGGACCACATACGAGTATGGTGATATGTATATATATGTAGAAAAATTTTAAAAGCATAATTACCTCGTACAGTTGAATCATAGGGGTTCTTAGTACAGGGTATTAAAAAAAAAGCGAACGTATAAACAACAGCCTCCGATCAGTCTCTCATCCTTCGTGGACCACTGGTACCTTGTATACCTATATGTATCCGCGAACGTGACACACCGTTCAAAAATAAAAGAAGATTTCCAGGAGAGACGCTTTCGCGGTGTGTTCACGGATGGTCCCGTACAATTTCAGTAGTGTGTACTATTCTCGGATAGCGCCTGGTAGGTATATGATGGGAGGCTGGTCGAACGATCATCTGGACCAGGAGCTAGCAGGCGCCCACGGGGAGGGGGGGATCACTTTTTCACTGACTTAAACAAAAAGCCTGAACGGCCTGGAATCAGGCCAAATGTGTATACGATGTGTTACGTAAAACTTCTCCAATATTTCTTTTGCACTTTGTGCACTTATGTTTTTTTTTCTTCGTTCCTCCTCTAGCGGGAGATAAAGCACTGCTATCTTCTTTCGAGAACCACTGAGGTGGACGGTCTATCAAGAAAGTGGAAAAATGGGTGTATTGAGAAAAAAAATGAAAAATATGGAAACAAAACGTATACGGAGGATAGTCGAATAAATTTGTTAATGTATAAATGGAGTCCGTATAAGCAAATTGGAATTATTAAAAAAACGATCAGGTTTTTTTTTTAATAAAATCCAAGAAAAATTTTTCATGAAATCCCAAAACTAACAGATCCAACGCTGTTAAGAGCAAACTGACTCAACAAGCAATTTCTTCGGGCTTGTCCGACCAGTGTTGTCAGGAACGTCTCTTTTCTACTGGTCGGACCTTTTTCGTTCCCTTATTGCCAACAAATCCGTCTCGAACGTCACTCAGCGCCGGGACCGTAGACAGTCAAGTACAAGGGCCGCCTAATAGTGTACAGACCCCGTGGTAGCAGGTACTCTAGTTACCGGACGTATATCAAGTCCAATAAATTTACCGGGTAGTCAATTTGTTTCGGTAGAAACCCGTGTACGACCTTTCTCGATGCCTCCCTCTCATTAATTAAAATAATCAACCATAGTCCAATATCTGTGTCGACCTGACCTTACCTAACTCTCATTTTTTCCCCTTTCAGGTAAAATAAAATACTCGGAGAGGGTCTACGACGCGTGTATGGACGCTTTCGACTGCCTACCGCTTGCAGCCCTCATGAACCAACAGTTCCTGTGCGTACACGGTGGTCTCTCGCCAGAAATCCACAATCTAGAAGATATACGCAAAGTGAGTAAATTACCACTCGCGCAATACGCCGTTTCCTATACACACGTATCCCAATTTTATGAAGAATTTGAACATTTTTATTTTAAAATCATCGAAATTCTCATTTCTAACCCGCGTTTACCTACATATAACAATATTACGTGGGATTTAACAAGCTAAAAAAAAGCTGCTCCCGATTATGTATATACCTACGTAAATACCAAGCGATGAGGTTAACCGAAAGTATCGTATACGTGTATACCAGCTGTCAAACATACCTGGGTCTGTTTGATCTGTGCCGAATATATATACACGTGCATATACGACACGCATAAACGCATGGATAAACAGTTACATAGGCAGACTACACGGAGCGCACAGAGAGGCAGAAACGGGATTCCAGGATTGACCAGGATATGCGGCAGCAGGAGCACCAGGAACCCAGGAGCCAGCCAGGGGTAGCTATATGTATATCCCTATGCGCTGAACGGAAAGGGGGACAGGAAACGTGGGCCAGGGTAGCCGACGTGCTGCCACCTGCTGTATTGATCGTCCACCTACGCCGCCTTGCCCTCGTACGTGTTCTGTACTACGTCTGCACGTGTTCGCGACACCCCTTCTCCTCTCCCCCTCTTCCCCCCCTCAACCACCCTTTGGCACGAGCTTCCCTTGATATCCATCCCACTACCAACCCCATCCCTCATGGACCCCAAACACGGACAGACCCCTATCGACCCCCTGTCTTTATCTTTGAAGGAACAGCATCCCCCAGTGGTCCAATACAGTCGAGTACCGGCATCCGCATTCCATTGACATTCCATTCGCATCCGGTTGCCAATGAGGTCCACCGCCAACATCATTGCCAGTGGCATCCCTCGTATCTGGATCCGTTCATCCCTTAGGGCAAGGGGTAGCGGACACAAATTTTCATCCCCTCGCCGGATACCTTCGAGTTTTAGTTTTTTGCCCTCTACCCACCGTCGAGCCTCCTTCTTTCTTTGCGACCCTTATTCCTGATCGATCATCCCCTATTTATTTATCAAGATGCTCCGAGTGCCAGTGGGATGCTGGGCCGAGAGATTGGTATATCTCATCAGAACGAGGGGCCGGTGTGGCTTTGCGTTAAACTCGTCGGACTTTAACCGGAAGTTATCGCTACGTTTCCAGCATCCCCTGGACCAGTCTCCTGTATAACCGCCACGAGTTGACTTTGTACGCAAAACTTCCTGCGGTACTTCCGGTAAGAGTTTCGTCGACGATCGAAACTACATGGAATTAAGTTACCCCCCAGGAACCTGTGGTAATAGGAGGGGGAGGGGGGAGGGGTTGAGAAGAAGGGGGATTTTGTCGACTCGACAATTGTCTCGCTTCGTACCCGTGGTACTCGAAATTGATCCCGAGGGTGGTTGTTTGGAAAACTTAAATTTTTGGATAAATATCTATTTGATTGTAAGAAATATTTTATTAGGGGATGAACATTTTTTTCCTTCGAACGCGCTATCATTTTTATTATTATTGTAAACGTTTCCGTGTATTTTGTCTCTTATTTAATTTACTACCTACGGAGGTTCGTGTCACCTGGATACTCGCTGCTTCGCTGTATAAATTTACATATCGTTACGCTCGACTAATGTTATGCAATGGGGTAAAAATTAAGCAGCGAAATTTGAGGCGGCCTGTAAATTGGAGTGTAGCTCATTAATGCGTCCAAACAGATACTGACAGCGTAACCCGGGCTGTTGACGAGGGTTGCATCGAAATAACCAGTTGCACGTGTTTTTCAAAATAAAACACTGTATACGGTTTCAGGTAAACACAAAGCCGATACGATTAACGCGCGGGGGCTGTGGAAAAATTAGAAATTTTTATTTTTATTTTATCCTCTCGTCTTTTCACGTGTATCCCAGCCGTGCTTGTGGCGTCGTGACGTCACCCGTCGCGCAATCTCGCTGTGTCGACTAGATTTTATCAATTTCATCGAAAAGCGATTTGATTACATTTTTGACTGTGCTTAAGGCATTTGCGACTTGTATTTATGCAGGTGCAAGTGCAGGTTACTGTTTATGTATCTATGCTTCGTTAGAAAGACGTCGCGTCGAAATTACCGTTTCCTTTATATGCCGTACTTCAATTCTCAGGTACACCGGAGTCGCGGGCTTAAGAAGAGCGTAATTTTATTATAGATCGTCATCAGACATTTCTTCAGGGTTATATCAAGGGCGGCCATGACTGATTTTATTATACCCATAATAATTCCATCACGGTCTCCCGTTTTATGATGAATTCGTAAAACCTTCGTTTCTCTCCATTTTTCATCTAGATCTCTATCTCCCGAACCATTCGATCCATAGATCCGTCGAGGACTCATCATTCCCTACTGATCTACCATCATTTTTATACCACAGTCGTATACATGTATCTCGCGCAAGCAGCATCGGCAGATAAAATATAGTGTAAATGGAAATTAAGCTGGCCTTTCTGACGTATGAAACAAGGAAAAAATATTTTTTAATTAAACAAATTTTTTTAAATAAAAAAATTGTTTATACGTCATGGATTTCTGCTTCGTTTAGAACAAAATTTATATATATACATATTATTGTCGTACAGCTTAACAGTCCTTGGCGCTCCGACAGAGGACGCTGAGATAATGAGAAACGATGACTTGAATCCTACATTGGAGGGCGGGTGGGGGGGGGGTGCGTTATCAATGGCCCGTTGATCCAGGATTTCTCGTATACGGGTAAACGGGCTAAACGCGGCAAAGGATTTCGCGAATGAATATCCAATATACATGAGAAGAGGGTTGAACGGGTACCGGGGCGGGGGGGCAGAGGGGGGTGGGTGGGAGTGGGAGAGCAAGAGCGAAACTAACAGAGATACCGATACGTAATATATTTAAGGGATGAAACAAGGGTAGCAATGGGTAGTTCTTTCACTAAGGACCAAGAGCCCTCCCCCTCCCACCTATGTATTATTCCTTAGACCTATTTAAGGGTGGGTTTTGTCGGCAAGGCTTGCTCCCGATATGAATATCAAATGTTTACCCGAGCCCTTTAGAATTACTACCCCCATATCAAATCCACTGAGCTATTTCACCCTTATCCTTCCACCCCTCCTCCCTCCTCCCCACTCTCTGTCCACACTAATCACGAGTTTAAGACGCGTGCCGTAGGTGCACACATACTCTCACCCCTTCGGAGTGTTCGTAGCGGAGGTCTGTGGGGGGGAGGTGGAGGGGTTGACCACCCTTAAATGTTTCCGGCGGGTCGCACCCTCGGTTATACGTGATGCGAATCGACAGGGGGATCCTTCCCAGTGGTTGAATCGATCGCACTAGCTCTTTATTTCATCCCTCTGGGACTTTTTTTTCGGACCCTTAAGTTGTACAGGCCCAAAGAGGCCCCCTCGAGTCCCGCTCCTGAAATAGGGGTGGCCGAACGAATTTGAAATTTTTCGTCGACGAGTATCTCTCGAAAAAATCGAACGAAGAAAGTCCTCTTGCCACGACAACCCCTTGTGGGTTTGATAATTTTTTAAGAATTCGAAAAACCACCCCTTAAGGCTCAAACGCTCGTTGGTATGAAGGGCGGGGAGGGGCGGGTGGAAGTTCAAACGAGTCAGCGGATTATAATTATTCCGTCCCTTCGAGTCATACTTGTCTGTTATTTTTTTACTACCCCTATTCAGCCCTTCCAGTCTTTTTTGAATTCTCAAATTTTTTTCTATTTTCGTAACCGTAACTGCTGTAATGGTTTCTCGCTGGGTATATATGTTTATGTTACTATGTGTGTATATAGTCCGTGGTCCTTTTACTTGGCATCTGTATTATTCTCTGTGTCTTTCTGGCTCTGAAAGGCACCCCTGTCAAATAGTACCTTTCGACCTAACGGCACGAACCTGCCTAAGGCATCGTTCACAAAGTTCTCTTCTGGTTGCCTAAACACACCCTGGGCTTAGCTATGCTCCGAAGTTGACGACTTGCGGCCGGGTGGTAAATCAGCCCTCGAGCCTCGTAATTGTGATATGCATCTGGAATTTTGGTAAATCTCCAATTTGCATTCCTCCCGTCCCTGCGCGCAGTGAACGGGGGCCCCATCCCACCAGGAGCTGAGTTGTCCTCCAGGGGCGTATACTGTAGGGACCTCCGGCGGCTGGCGCCTCGTGATCCCCGGGTGTACGATAAATCTTGAAATCTTTTGATCTTGCTATAGTGTCTTTGATGGAGATTTTGCAGCATCTTCCGCCGATACCGTTTGAGGGCTTATCGAGTAATTTTGACGGTATGAAGTTTGATTTTTTTCTCCTTTTCTTTTTTCTTTCGTACGACCGACCGAGGTAACCTTAAGGATTATTAAGTTCATTTACGTGTCGGAGAGTTTGCTTTGTTCTTCTTTTTATCTCGGCTGCTTTATTTTTATCTTCACTTTTCTCCTCGATACCGTTCACGTTGACGGCAATTCTTCTGATTTCCTAGGTCTGCCGTGTGATCGGACCCTTAACGCGGCCACGCAGGGTGCTTGAATTGGATCGAAAAGTTTTATTTTGCATTTTTGAAAATTAACGACACCTTGTTAATAGTTTAGAAAAAAAAATTTCAACTTACGGTGCCGAAATTTTGCGTTATTTAATTAATTCGATCGGTCAAGAATCGATCTGTCGTCTGATCACAGCATCCTCTTCATTCTCAACCGAGATGCTGCATCTATTTCGTAAATAAAATATTATTTTAAATAAAAGACCACTCGTAACACGTCGCTCGTGCATTTAGTTATTCAGCGTGCAAAAAAACGCCATTGAGGAATTCTCATGCTAACTCGTGCGTACGTACAGACAGTCTCTTGGGCTCCCTTGAGCGTAAAATCTTGAACACGGGAGATAAATAAGGAAAGCTTATACGTTTCAGTGTAATCCAAAAGGTAATGCAACGTCAGCCAACTTAACGGAAACTTTACATTAGGGAAATGAGCCGGATGCCTTGTTAAATTACATTTTCTGCAAACATGAGACAACTTGTTATTCTTTTTTTCTTCTCTCTCGTCATTTTATCTTAGCTTTTCTTCCCCAGTGTGTGGATATATATATATGTAGAGACTGGCCGACTGTAAAGAAAAAAAACCGCTTTGCCATTTTCCACACGTCGCATCTTAAAATGTAATCTTAAGATGGCGTAGGATGCTGACATTCATTTTGTCAATAATTATATCCAGCAACGCTTTATCCGGTGACTTTTAAAAATCATATCAAACTTTTATACGCATTATTTTCCCGTTTGATAAATTAAGTAAGGCAATGAGAAAAAGCTAAAATGATTAAATCTAGTTAAAAACGCTTAGAAAATTTAATCATATAGATTGTAATTAATAATTTTTTTTGAGACACCCTGTATCTACCATTCTGTTCAGTAGGTACGTCCTGTACCCTTCTACAGGTCCCTATCACATACGGATTTAATTAACTGTTACAAACTTCCACCGTTGACTTCATAACGAACTTAAACTTGGAGATAGCTGAAGACAGTTTTTGGTATCGTCAACCAGACAAGGGAACAGCAACGAGCACATCGTTTGAAACCACTAATGTCGCAAATTCAGTTATACAGGGTGTTCAGTTAGTCAGTTAGTTTAGTAATAGAAATTTTGCAAAATTTAAAGTACTATTAAGAGTATGATTTAAAAAAATGTATTAATAAAATTTTCAAAATCTCCCCCCTCCCCCCCGTCCCTCCTGACCACGTTCTTATTCAATCTCAAAATCTATTCAAAGGCAAACTTAGCACAGCGGCCATTAACCTCTTCCGATCCGTAAACCCACTACTGTGTCCTCTCATACGTCCACAAGGCTCGTAATGGTCGTCAGTTTGGCTGCCCTGGCACTCGGCTGGCGAATACCGAGAATAATGATCATCGCGATCATTAGATCGATCAAATAAACCGTCTAAAATTATCCGTAAGTTTATTTAATCAAGAATAGAGGGGTGGGGGTAGGGGGGGGTCCATGGATTTTGAGCACGTTTCCATGGGTTGGTATAAAGAAAAAGTTGGCCTGGCAAAGAAAGAAAAATGATTTCGACTTTTTCATACACAGCGACAGCGTAACCAGTCAGTCAATACAGATCAATCGAATCGATCAAGAATCATCGATTACGAGTATCGAGATCGAGAACGTAATATCTTCGAGAATATCGAGTTCGAATGAGAGGGCACCGTTAATTTTGTTAAATTTTTTTTTCGTCGAATTATCAAATTTTTAAAAATAATAAAAAAATGTCCGATTGCGATAAGCAGATAAAAATATTAATTTTTCACAGGTCACGGACTCGGCACGATACGTAAGAGAATCCGATGTGTCTCACAGTCTCTAATAATAGTCTCATCCCAAAGCCCACTAGTGTGGCACATATGTTCTGCATATGTGTTCCGGTTTTTGATACCGCGTCCGTCATCGACATACGCTAACTACTTGTTACGTTGTAAACGCGCCCATTTGCCACGCTGTGTTTGCTTCTCGATCGTCTTAGTCGCGAAAGTCATATTTGAAAATGCTTATCTTGATTTTCATTGAATTTTTGTTCGAGCTACGTCAAGGTGCGTTCACATTGTTTCCATACTCTGCAAGTGTTGCTTAAAGTTGCGGGATCGACCTGACGATCGTTCGTTACGTCACTGCTATTCTCAATGAGACGAAATTTCTTTTTTCTGTTTCAGTTGGACAGGTTCAAAGAGCCGCCGGCGTTTGGGCCCATGTGTGACCTTTTGTGGTCGGACCCTTTAGAAGACTTTGGCAATGAGAAGAATGCAGAACACTTCTCCCACAACAGTGTCAGGGGCTGCTCGTACTTTTACAGGCAAGTGCTGTGCGTGATCTGTTTGGTTGAGAAGTGAGAGAGATGAAAAGTTTAACGTGTTGTTAAAATAAAAAAAATACATGCTACGTTTTTTGCGTATGAAAAAAATTCAAATCTTTATATCAGTGAGTAAAATTTGGAATTATTAAAAATTAACAAATCAAATAAATAAGGCATGGCTGGCTCAAGGGCAAACGAGATAATTAATTGTTCTTGTACGAAAGCTGACTAAAAAAATGCTTAGGAATATTGGAAAATTAAAAACTAAGAGGAGCAAGTGAGGAGGGGCAGGGTAGAACAGCAAATATACACCCTCGCAATCATCCATGTCCCCTGGAGCCCTTTTCTTTTGGTCTGACTCTGAACTTTCTTTTCTTATTCGCCCACACTCGTTTCTTCTTCGTTTTTCTCATATCTTCCTTCCTCGTTGCTCCGTGTCTCTCGGGTAATTACTATATGAGGATCTGCTTATTTATTCGAAGCCGGTGCCGCGTCCCATCAGAGTAGGACAAAGCGATGTTCGAGTGACGAGCGAGAAAGGGATGGAAGATAAAGTCGACGAAAAAGTGAATAAAGAGATAGAAAAATTTTTAGCAGAGATCTCGTAGGTTATATCATTAATTACGAAAAGTAGCCAAAATCCAAACGGGACACGCACGTACGAATCTGATCCCAGAAGTATCACCGAGCACAATGGAATTCCGATAACGTTCCAAGGAGCTTTCGGGATGCCAGAAACGTATATATCTGCGTATGGACCTGACTCACGATCGGCCATGTGTATGAGCGGGGCCACAGGTGCTGGTAATGCCCTTATGATATCAGGGACAATCTTCAGGGAGAGATTCTGCAAGAAAAGGAGCAAGAGTAGAGATAAAGAAAAAAGAAGCAGATTCTTTGTGGGATAAAAACGACAAAACGACTTTTTTATCAGGAGCGAGTTACAGAGACGTAAACGTGAACATATATACATTAAGTCTTAAGGCTTTTCTACAATGCAACGGGACACGGAACACGGAACACGTAAGCGGCGCGGTATTCAATTGTATATTTCCAAAATTCCACTGGATCCTTCAATTAAGGAGAAAATCGTTTTTAAAATCGAGCGTTTACTAAATCTCTAGATTTTTGCTAATTCTCGGACATAGCAACGATACGGATGCGGTTGCTAGGGTCGTTACGTATTTTACGGAGCACGGAGCGTGATGAGTAGCATCGAGCATGTCCCGTTCCGTGACATTACGGCCAAAATGCGAAATAATTCTACGGACGTTAGTCGAACCACCCCCACCACGTTCGTTTCAAGACCTGTATGTAAGACTGTGACCGTAACGGCATACGTGAAAGAAACGATTGCCCCGCCAATATTTTCATACGTGAAATGTCATTACCTGTCACCTGTCATTATCTGTCAATATATAAATATTAAAAAGAA
The DNA here is from genome assembly GCA_030142635.1 of Trachelus troglodyta. NCBI lineage: Eukaryota > Metazoa > Arthropoda > Insecta > Hymenoptera > Cephidae > Trachelus > Trachelus troglodyta. The sequence continues at coordinate 208,663 of JARQTJ010000053.1, forward strand.
TTGTATATGCATTTATTCATATAGATAAGTAAATCATTACTTCGTTTTTAAAGTCACGATGACTTTTATCGTAGAGAAATTTGATTTCTCGAACGATATTGATAATGACCTCGTCTATAAAGTTGGTAATGACAGGTGACAGGTAATGATATTTCACGTATGAAAATATTGGCGGGGCAATTGGTTTCTTCACGTAAGCCGTCACGGTGCACGGAACGGGACATGCTCGATGCTACTCATCAGGTTCCGTGCTCCGTAAAATACGTAACGACCCTAGCAACCGCTTCCGTGTCGTTGCTATGTCCGAGATGTAATAAAAATCGTAGAGATTCAATGAACGCTTGGCTTTAACACTAGATTTACGGAACCCGTAACTTTGACGGATTTCAAATTTCATGTTAAACCCTTAAATTCCGCACTGGGGTGAATTGTAAACTCGCATCGGCTAGTGTGGAACTTAAAGGTGCGTGACAGAGGTGTGCAATTCGAAAATTAAAGTTACAGAAATCATAAGTATTATTTTTTAGCATTTTTTGTTGACGCTGATAATCAACGTCCGTAAATCTAGTGTTAAAAACGATTTTCTCCTTAATTGGAGGATCCAATGGAATTTTGCAAATATACAATTGAATACCGCGCCTCTTACGTGTTCCGTGTCCCGCTGTATTTTAGAATGGCCTTTAAACGCAGCTTTGTTACTCGATACCAAACGAAAAAATTTACCTTGGTTTATCTTGCTGGACAAAAGGATACAGATACACTGCGAATAGCGCACTTTGTTATCCACTCATAGATTATATATTCTCTAGAGTAAATTCGAAAGTCTCCGAAAAAAAGTCTCCCTGTATAATAATAAGTTGGAAGCCATTTTTCTTCTATCCTTGTTTTTTTGTCTATCTTCCTGTCTCACTCGCGAGAATAAGAAGCCCAGCAATTCCGTGCGCTCAGGTAGAAAAGGGACGGTATATATATGTATAATATAGTACTTACTTATATCGGCTACAAAGTACCTTTGTTTATGCTCGTCATTTCTTTCTCTGGAATTCTTTAAAGGATAAGTCCTAGGTAATGTTATTGTCTGAAGATACTAGTCCCCTCTGTGCCACAACTCGTGTGGAATCAACCGTAAGGGTTGTTAATAATGGTTAAATGTTCTATTTAGTTTAACGTAGTCTAGCCGCAATGGCACCCAAGCAAATGGCATCGGAGTTTTGCCTTTCTCGATATCTCGTTAACCTTTCCCCATCTAAGGACGTATAATGTACTAGCCAAATATAAGATTTTATTGGTAACTCACTGCGGAAAACGGTAAAACGCAATTCATCCAATGGGAGTCATACATAATCGTGGATCAGCAATCCTTTTTTCTCTTGTTTCATATTACTCGTATATATTTATCTTGTTGCGTAGCTTCGAGATTGGAATTAATATACGTGGTTTACGTCCCAGTGTCATTAACGACAATAACGAGCGAAACAAGATTTATTCCGTTTGCTATTGCAAACTGCGAAGTAACTTCGTGTTCGTGATAAGACGCAAATCTACCCTCGTTTATTTGGTTAAAGTGACAGATAGAGCGTCGCGCGTGGCGCCATGATTATTAGTACCAGAATCAAACGCTTAGACTCGTGACGCTGCTGTCGGCGAATACTAATATACCCAGTGGGACGATATTAAAAATTTTTTATCGTGATAATTTTATTGGCTAGTACGTTTTTTTATTGTCTTTTTGGATCCTAATTCTTTGATTGGCATATTTTCAAGTAAAAATATCGTCAAGGTCTCTGTCCACTATCTTTCAAAGGATCTTGAATGAGACTCGTAGAATTTGACTGGCTACGCTAATACCTCTGACGTATGTTGAGTGGGTCAGTAACGCGTGCGTAAGCATCCGAGTCATTGGGATGACGGCAATCATTTATATTTACGTTCCGGAGCGACTACATACTATTTCTCTATTTCAGTTTTGTACGCGTGGCCCATTAGTAACGCGTGTTTCAATAATAGAAGCGCAGTACGAAGATTGTTTGAAATTTATGACGAAGGGACTATATGGATATTATAGTAGATGTTGTTAGAGCGATGAGACTATACCTAGACGCGGAAGTCGGTAGTTACGTATCGTTGGGTGATAGATCGTCGATAATAGGATCATATAGATCGATACTGATTATTGACAGAAGATAGATAATATTTATATAGAGATAAGCAAACAGAGAAACAATTCATAAAATCTCATGCTTTGATAATAGTCAGTTCGTGTATACTCTTTTTTTTCTTTAAGTACTATTTTTAGACTCTCAGTATTGTATAATCGTTCTCGATGCTTGAAATATCAGATATTTAAAGAGTAACGGGATAATTTTATCTTTCCTAAATGATAAGGGCTTGGGCGATTTTTTATAACTCATAATCCCACCCGATAAATCATTACTGGCTTTGCTGTAGGGCCGTTACAGAGGTATCGATCGTTATATATAGCTGACATAAGGCAATCCTATTGGTAGTCCCACATGAAAACATGGCCGGAGATTGAAAATTATGAAGGTTTCGACAGATCAAATATTTTAGGTAGGATTGGTATTTAATTGTTGTTTTTTAATTAATTTTAAAAAAAGCTCGATCGATCATACGAAGAAAAATAAGTGTCTGTGGCGCTTTACGGATTAATTAAAAGCGACGTATAAAGGGTGTCTAGAAAATCATGGCTGTCGAGATCGCTTACGGTTGCGCGAAAATAAAACATGAAATTCCGTCGAGTCGTTTACGACACTGGCTCTTTGCGAGAATGAAGTTTCTTTTACAACGGCGAGCGGCCATTACGGAATTGCCACCACTAAAGCCACGTAAATTATGAGAAATGGCTAAAGCTTCTCGATTACGGTCGACTCGACTCGTGGCTTTTTGCACTGGACCAATCTTGTACATAGCTAAACTCAACGTTTCTTCAGGATCTTAAAGCTCGTAGGTGCAATAAGCATAAATTCATAGGTTCGCGTCCCGCCTGGGGACTTTTTTTTTCAATGTATTTTTAAAGCTTCTCAATTTAATTTAACCTTCTATTTCTCAGTTACGCAGCCTGCTGCGACTTCCTTCAGAATAACAATCTGCTCAGCATCATAAGGGCGCACGAAGCTCAGGATGCCGGATATCGCATGTATCGCAAATCCCAAACGACGGGCTTCCCTTCGCTCATCACTATCTTCAGCGCGCCCAACTACCTCGACGTGTATAACAACAAGGTGCGTACACAATTTTTTATATTTCGAATTTTCGTTTCTCTTAAGTCGAGATTTTTTTTTCACCATCTCTGGAACCAGGCTGATATTTGTAGTCGCGGCTCGTGCAAACAATTTTTTTTTTACTCCATTTAATGCTCTTCAGGCGGCTGTGCTCAAATATGAGAACAACGTGATGAACATCAGGCAATTCAATTGCTCGCCGCATCCCTACTGGCTGCCCAATTTTATGGACGTTTTCACGTGGTCTCTGCCATTTGTCGGCGAGAAGGGTGAGTTCGTCTTCGGGATGCTTCGTTATTTTTCTTATAAATTGTTTTTTTTATATAAATTGTTCTTTTTATATTGTACATTTTTTGGGGTTACTTATACTTCCTTTTTTTCATTGTCTATGGTTGACAGTCACGGAGATGCTGGTGAACGTTTTGAATATTTGCTCGGACGACGAGCTCATGAGCGACGGAGACGACGCACTGGAGGAAGGTAATATCCGTTTTCATTTTTTATACATATATATTTTTGATAATCTACCCTGTTTTTTGTATTTCTTATCTAGACTCTAAAAGTAAACGATCTCTGGGATCAGTTTGGATTTTTTCTTGGTATTTTTTGGGAAACATAAAATTAACTATCCAAAGTAACTGCCGAAGAGATCCTGTACTTTTGATTTAATATAAATAAACGTAACGTAAATTTAAAAAAAAAATCAAATTTTAGTACACTTTCTTACAGAGCTCTCTGTAATTTTGGAATTTTCTTACAATCAAATTGGTCGTGTATTTATGTATATTTTTTCTGAAATATGCTGTATATATATTTTGCAAAAACATCTCATTCAATATTTACGACCGATAAAGTTTGGTAGTATTTTATGCTTTTTATTTTGATGAGCGAAAAAAAAACTTTGCGCTTCTAGACAAGAAAAAACATTAAATATTTAAAGCTATCAATTTCCATGTCTATAATGCGTCAAAATTATTTTTCTCTTTTTGGCTCCCTGGACAGATGGTAAGAAGCGCTACTCGATCTTATTCTCCAAATTTTTAAGGATTTCGATTATCATTATTTTTTAGATAAATACTCTAGATAGTGTCGGTGTGTCGAGTTTATCTTACCTTATGTGTATATATTTATTACATATATATATATACACACGTACACGTAAATACAGGGTGTGTCGCATCATCCCTTCAGCCTTCAAAGGATAAATTCCTGATAAAGAAGGGATCATCCAACCCGAGAAGGACGATATTAAAAATAAAATTTTTTCGAAACCAATTTTTTTCGACTTCTGTTACAAAAAAAATTTCAAAAAATTTTTTCATTTCGAATTTATCCTTTGAAGAGTGTTATAGACTATGCGTCACATCCTGTATACATAAAGTCCCATGTATATGTACATATCCCATCTACCTCCTGACACTTCGCACATCGGTTCAAGATAAAAGAAATTTCCAAAAAAAAAAAAGGAATCAGAATATTATCCGAAATGCGAAGCATTCCTTCTTTATCGTAAAGAAAAAAAAAGTTCTCTTTATTTATTTACTTTTTTTCTCATATACTTCTCAAACACTTATCTTGATAGTTTTGCAAAAATAATATTTTCGATTTGCCAATCACTTTTCTTTCATACCTCTTATTCCACTTCTATTTAATTTATTTTTCTCAGCCACGTCCAAGATGGCGTCGACTGACAACGACACGAGTTTGTTAATTGTATCGACAATCTCGAGATAAATTAATCCAAAATTTTTTTCTAAATTCTATAGGTACACAGCGAACCATCTTGGATATGAATTTTTGAAAATTCACGCATGTTACGCCACCCAAAACATCGACAGTGTCAATACCTACGTATATTTTGACACAGTATACAAAATAACCTGTCGATGTTTTTCATTGGTTCTTCTTCTTTTTTTTCAAAATTCTCTTTCCTCTATAAAATGCTACTCGACCTTTGCCACTTTTCGTTATACACATTCGCAGGCCAACCCCCATTCCCGATACTCTGTTTTTCTTTCGTTGGTACACCTGTCAAATTCAAAATTAAACAAAATATAAAAAAAATCATCCCGGACTCGGTCAGCAAGATTAATAAATTCAAGAAAAAGTTGTAGACCACCCCCTCAGGAAATTAACCCTCTCCCTCGAACAGTTAGATAGTATTTGAAAAAAAAATTTCTAAATTTCCAACAAAAGTCAAAAACCATAATAAAAAAAAATCAACATTTTCCATACCACAATATTTCCCACTGTATTTCTACTTCTGTACTTCGATCATACCCCCACCCCTCCCTTATTGACCCACCCACCAGTCACTCTGTCAAGCCAAAAGAATTGCACTGACTGTCTTTTTATCGTACTCCTTCTCTATTATATTTGTATCAATCACACTGGCCTTGGACTCCTCCTATCTCGGCACGACACTATGCTACTACCTCTACTACTACCACTTCTACTACTACTACCACTACTACTACTACTACCTACTACCACTCAAAACTCCGTTGTTCGGGAATACTCAGCCTCGTTAGTCGCAGCCAAAGTCGTTGTCCAAAAAAAGAATGGTAAGTCCAGGCCTGAAGAAGACTTACTTGCCGCAAGTAACCCAACTTGTCAGTGTTTCCGGGTCACGCTCCGTGTGCGTCATTGATCGTTCTGCTGGATACCGAAAAACGCTTCGATCCTACTTCCCACGTTATGCATTATTATTATTGATCGTATTAAGTGAATTAAAATTTATTTTATTTATTCTTAAATTCGTCAATCGTACTTTCGTTTTTTTCTTATTTTTTTTTTCTGTTCGTCTCTATACGTATACACTACCACCCGTCACGTCTCTATTATCAATATTGCTCGCAAATGGAACGTAGTCATTCGTCGGGCTTCAATTTCATTTTCTCTCCTTCTTCGTCTTCCGTATCCCCCGTCGGGAGGACAATTCTTTCTCTGCGTTCCCTTTGCGCTTTACGGCCAATCGCGTGTCTCTCGCAAGTACACGAGATCGTATGAAAATTATAGAGGAAAAAAATAAATACGATTATTTTAGGAAATATTTCAGTTTCGTATCAGCAGACAATGGTTCGAGCCAAATGTTACCTTTTGGCCACCGTGTATACATTTGCACCTGTTTACGTTGAGTGAAAAAAAAATTTCTTTCTGTCATTCGGCCAAAGCTCGAATATCGATTCGCCTGATACACGTAATCGTTGATCTTTTGCGGAATTGGGAATTGGAACGTGCACGGTTACCAGTAGTCCGATTTTCATCACAAGGAACGTTCCCCGCAGACAAGTAGTTTTCACGTGCTCTGTAGACCTCGTTAGGTTGTTCTTTTCTTCCCTTTTTTTGTTTATTGAAAATTAATCGCCAGTCGAGCCAATTAATATATATTTTACCTTTTTCTCTCTTACACTATCGCCTACTACTATTTAATAGCATCGTTGCCGCTACCTAGTACTAGCAATTTTAACTACTATCAATGTCCTCAATAGTCACTGGTATACTGCTCGCGTTTAACAGCTCGATTCACCCGGACTGGCCGTATTAACGAATTAATGAATTTAATGGAGCTTCGGACGCCGTTACCTACTTCCGGTTATCGTCCAGTGGTCTGGTATGCTTAATAAACGTACAATAAAAGGCTGGATCAATAGTACTCTTTATCGGATGACGATCGATGTTTGTTGCTTGGAATTTTTCTTTTAAACAGTCTCACCGGTAGTTTTCTTACGGGGTATTGTATTTGCTGTATGGTTTTTTGAAAGTTGTCAAATACGGTCAAAGGTCATACATGTGAGTAATCAAAGGTATTACGGGTTATACCATAGGAATTTGCTGTTGGAGAATGTAGGTCACTGAATTATCGACATTTTTGGGCCACTCGGACGCGAACCCTGCACGAATGTCATCGCGTCCTTGCGCTACCCCATTTAAGTTTTTTGGTTTGATTTGCGCTTGATTTTGCACACACGAGAACATTTTAAAACTAAAAGTAATATTGAACGAAGAAAAAAATGGCGTAGAGGCAGAACGTCCTTGTAGGTGCGACGACCGACCGGAAGTACGAATAACAGAGAGAAGAAAAATAAAAAGAAAATTGCTATTAATTCATTCCTTTTTTTGCATATCAAAGCCATTTTATTTTTGAAATTTTAATTTGAATTTTATTAAAGTTACTCGTCCCATATCCGTGTCAGGGAGGTCAAGGTTTAATATTTTGGGGGTATATGACGAATTCTTCGCCGATAAATCTGCCCCCCCCGAGCATTGATCAAAAACCCCCTTCGAAATCCGGTCTTTGAGCCGGCTTTTTTTTTTCATTTATCCCAGCTTCTCTTTCCATTTTTTTTCTCTTTTTTTTACACTCTCTCTTCTGCCCTCGTTATTCGTACAGACTGCCGGTGTTCATCCTTCTCTCTGTTATTTCTCGATCGTCGCTCTTCATTCCACGAGTCCTAAACTCCACGAGTCTCGCCGAAGTCCGACTGTTACCGGGGACCAAGCAAAAGATCAAGCTTGTAGAAAGATAGTCAATCACCTTCGTTAGGATAGAAATAAAAATCAAAGGCAGTCGACGCAATTCACTTCGTCGGCCGAACAATGCACTAGGGTGACAAAGCGAACAAAACGGCGGATGGGGTTGAACAAGAAGAAAAAAAAATATTTGGGCTGAGTTCTTCGTATACCGGAACTCGAGGCTGGGCTAGGTCGACCGAATTGGCTTGTGACCAAATTTTGTTTGGAAATATTATAAAAAGAAAAGATGGAAAGACAAAGCAACAAGTGTCTTTTTCTTCGACTCTCCTCGTTCGTCTTCTTTCTCTACGATCTTCCGTCGCAGTTTATTTTTATCTCTGTCTCTTTACTCATTTTTTTCTTTCTTTTTTCCCCCCTCCATCTCTCCACCTCTCGCTCTACCGGCACGTCGTTGGCCGATGAATTTTTTTTTTCTTCTTTCCAAAGGTCCCTCTGAGTGTCCTAACCTAACCTCACTGTCAGACCCAACCCATCTTCTCGAACCGCGACAACTCGACATTGATTATCGACTTCACTACCCTTCGGTGCTTTCCTTTCGTTTCGACCTTCTGACCCCTCCCTTCCTCCTCTCCCCCTTTTTTCAACCACTCTGTTTCTCAATTCTTTAACAGTTTCCTCGTGCCTATTCTTCGTGTTCAAAATGCATGTCATTATCTTTCTCTCTTCTTTTTTTTTATTTCCTCTTTCGTTCCTTCTCTGCAAATAAGCATTGGCTTTTTTCCCCGCCCATTACCTCCTCTTTCTCTCGCTCGATCTTTAACTTCTTGCTCTATCTCTGTCTCTTCGATTCTTATTCTAATAATAATAATAATCCTGGTGTTACACTAGCGCTCTTAATTCATTACGTATACACAGCCATAAGAAAGAATTAAACAATTTTTTTTAACGATTATGTATTATGTATTTTTTTCGTTTTATTTTGTATGTTTTTCCTCGTATGACAACCAATTACGTTGCTACCTATTGGCGTTATATTTGTTACCATTTTTTGAAATTTTTCTATATTCCTTATTTTTTGTTTAATTATATCGATTGATTATTTTCATTGGCTAATATTTTGCCTGTGTTTTCAGTTCTCTTTGCGCATGTCTATCTTGTAGGTTAATTCGATTTTAGCATACGAATATATATATATATATATATGTTCGTATTTTGAGACGAGACGAGTGTGATCTTATCGTTCGAGATAGCTCAATCGCTATTTTCACGTTGCATGATAATTTACAAAAAGATAAACTTCGCTTTTCACAAGAAGATCGATTTCCGCTTAAATAAAGTCACGCTCGACGCTCGTCCATCTTAACACGTTTATTACATTAATAAAGTTTCTTACGAGTTTTTGCAGGGAAAGCTTCCATATAGCAGTGTTGTGCCATGCACAAACTTTCTAATTATAAAAGAAAAATAATAACAATGCAGAGTTCGCACTCGCCGGAAGACCGTGGCTGAATAAAAAGAAAAAAGAAAGTGAAAAGGAAAATCGAAATTTCTCCATCAGCCGCTGAACGAAGTCAAAATCAAAAATATTTCGTTCGATGACTGCGAACTCTTTTCTTTCCAGACTAATAATTATTCTTATGCTTTCAGTATGTTTGATTGAGATTTGAAAAAAAATTTGAGATTTCCTATAAAATCAAAATTCCACCCACCTATCAAATATTCATTTTCTTCCTCCGTCAGCATAGCCAGATTAAAGTGACGCAAAACAAGGAATAGTCGTGCCGCCAAAAAAGACAAGCTCCATCAATAATAATAAAGATATAAATGAAAATTCGGTAGAAAATGTTAAAAAATTGTTCAATACAAGGCGATACTCTTCAAATTTGGAAAAAAATTTTATCATCACAACCAGCATTAAAGACCGACATTAGATTTGCTAAAAGGCAGTTATTAAGGTTCCGTCGTATTTCTTTTCGCACACCATTTATCGTTCACGACTATTCTCACTGTTATCGTCGGACTTTTACTTTTATCATTTTTTTTTATCAACCTCCTCAACCACAGGCAATCTCAGTTATTTCAAGAGCGACCTTGAATTTATGGCATTTCTATATATATATAATAAATCTTAACGCACATGCTTGAGAATGCCACTTACGCTGTGCACTTGTTTTTTTGTCTGTTCTATGTATTGTTTTCTTTCTACTACACTACTACTACTACTATCTCTGCTACTACCACCAACCACCAACCACCATCACTATCAACCATCACCATCACCACTACTACTACTACTACTGATACCAACCATCATCACCCGAAACCGAAAACCTCACCAACCATGAACGAAACAAAAAATGGCCGCATTGACGCTGCTCTCACATTGTTGGTACTTCTGTCCTTTTACTTACGTCCTGCCGTCGCCTTCGATTAATCGACCATTCGCCATGATAACCCATGGTAATCCGACGGTCCGGTCCGATACGACCACCACCCCACTGCCACCGCGTATGGTGAGTTAATTATTTTTATTTTATTTTTCACATTTAAAAATACAACATTCCACGAGGCACACGACGCCGTAGCTCTTCGAGGCCAACGCGAGTATTGGGATCTGATTACGTCACTATTAGGATTTTATCGATGCATTGTACATTTTTTACTTTTAAACAAAAAAATTTTAGACTCATACTTTTTACGGATCCTTCACTCGTTGCTGTCTTAACCCTTTCACTACTACGAGCCACTATAGTGACCCTCCATAAGACGCTACTCAGATATTGCGACTAGAACCGCAGGAGAACCGCGGCGGAGAACCCGCCCGTAGCGAAAGGGTTAAGCGAGCTCGGTGTCTGCCTTGGAAATATTAAATAAATGTTAGCTCGGTAGAAAACACGCAAGTCGCAATGGCGTCTTTTCGATTGGTCACTCAAAGTTTATTGTAATTTCGAAAAAAAATTGTCATCAATTTTTTTTTTCTTAAACAAATTAACTCATAAGAAACATAACCGTATCTGAAAACGTAACGAGATAACCTTCGCTCGCCAAGTGCGCATAATTCCCGGATAAAGTTTTACGGCTAACCCTCACAGGCGAATCCCCGTGGTAGCTCGACATGAAAATGCCTTAAAGGGGCGCGAAGGCGATTGCAATCGTTTCGAGTTGAAGACGCGTAACGGAATCGCGCATTCGCAGTCGCATTAATTTAGAAATTTACAAATTTTACTGCTATTTTTAGAAAGCACGAAGACGACCATTGCGACCAGTACAAGAAAAATATTCGTACGGATACTGTGTCTAGAAAAAACAGAAAAAAAAATTGAAAGGCTTGATCTGTTGTAAATTAGTAGTGACGTCAGTCTTGTTGTATGTTGAAAAAAATTGAAAAAAAATAACCGCAACGCAACGTGCGACACATCGCCAATGAAATAATCGTAATCCCATAGAGTCGCACGTCGCGAGACGGTTACGTAGAAACTCACCTTGTCCCCCCCCCCCAGTATCTTAAAATACGTAACAAACAAGGAAGCACGTATAAAAAATAAATTAATTATCAAGCACGCCAATTCGAATTATCAGTATTTAAAAATAAAACAGCAGAGAAGCGTTCGTAAATATTTTTAGTTTTCGAAATATTTTTAAAACCTATTTTCTATTTTCACTTATCGCCAGACCTCCCTCTTCTTGTCCGGTTGATCATCGTCAGCCATATTTTTTTTTACCTTTATCCTACCATCCTAAGGGTTGAAATTCGATGTATATGAATCCTACAGCATAGCTATTTCCGTTCGCCAGTCTTTTTCTTTACCATTTATTCTCCCCCCCCCCCCACCCCTCTCCTTCTTACAAGGAAGTTTTGCCTTCTCAGCAAGATTCTTCCGAACCCTTAACAACCCTTTCGTCCCTCCCTCTCCCCTCCCCTCATTCCCCCAGAATCCCAACGTACGAACGTTTCTCTGCAAATGACAAGAGAAAAGAAGAAGCGTCCTCGATTACGAGGAAGGACAATTCGAGGTCTCAAGAATTTCATCCCCCGATCTACCCCCCCACCTCCCTTACTCCGAAAGAATTTTTTGTTTGCTCCTATCTCTCTCTCTCGTCGGAATCCATTGTTCAGTTCTCGAACTAGACGGACGTTAGTAGGAAAAGAAAAGTAATAAAAGAATTATCCAATCGGTAAATCCTTCGGGAAATATCGATCGATCATCCCAGTTGATAGTATAAGCTGTAAGTAAGAAGGTCTTTAGAGAGAATTAAGAACAAAATTTTTTAAGAAAAAAAAAATACCGATAAGTACTTGTCAGAGATTGCAGGTAATTCTATTGTTTTATCGTGGGGTTCGTCAGACGTATAGTTTGTCCGCCATTGTTCGTTTTGAAAAATTCTAATCGACACGATTGTTTCTTGGTAGCCGATCGTTTACCTGGAAAATGAAATTTTCGTTCGAGACAATCTTTATATGGTATACATTATATGTATATGGGTTTTATTTCATTTCTATCCTTTTTTTTCCTGCGATACAGGCGAACTTCCGGTCTGGCGATTTTACAGATACGACGACGTCCAGGTCTCGCGCGTTTTTAAATTCTTCCGCCTGCATGTTGCATGGAGATTCAATTTTCGTTCGCATCTGCACGATCTTATTGTAGATATTGGCCGGTATATATATATATATATGTACAATCATACCAGACGTAGCTTCGAGCATTGCGCACTTAATCATATATATGTATATATAAAGTAAAGGCATCAGAGCCGTAACGGGTTCGCTAATTGCGCACTGATACCAACGTAAAATAATTTACGTTTACAATCGATTAATCACTTATGCTCGTTTTGCTGTGCGTTGCAATGACTGTGAATAAAATAGTGTAATAATTCTGCGTATATAGATCGAAATAAAAAGAAATAAAAACTATATATATTACATTCTTAAACATAGCGCAATATCTTGATATTCCCATTAACTTGTTATCGAAATGATTGAAAAATGTTATCGGGTATAAAGAAAATAATTTTTTTCAAAAATCTATGTAAATATGCAGTTTAAGATCTCATCATTAAAAATTCAATGATAATCACTCATTTTCATTGTACGAGTTTTGCTCTTGGACACGAAGCATCATAGCAAACGATAACAATAATAAATTGCAGAGATACTGCGCTATTAGGATGAAACGCGAAGGGTGGATAATCAAATGATAAATTAATAAAACGGATATTCTCGCAGGTGCAGCAGCCAATCTCCGCAAGGAAGTCATCAGGAACAAGATCAGAGCAATCGGAAAAATGGCCCGCGTCTTCTCCGTGCTCAGGTCAGTAAGATCATCCTATCCGGAAGTTATTCGATTGATTAAGAAATTACGTAATACCAACTCCAGGGTAATTTTTCTTGAGGTAGTCCAGATTAGGATAGTTGGGCACAATAGTAGTAACACAAGGGTCAAACCGTATGGAAGATGCTGGAATAAAATTTAGTTGACCCCCCCCCCCCCCAAGCATAGAAGGGATGAATTCCAATGAAATAGTCCGCACCCTATACCTGTCCATCGATCTATATGTCAACCCTGTAAATCGACCGGATGTACGAATAGAACCGTTGAATTCCGGAATATTGTCGAAACTGTATCCCCCTACAGTGCTGTACCAAATTGAACGCCGATTAGTTAAGCGTTAATTTAATCAACCGAGTACGAGTAGTTTCGAGATCGATATAGTAATTCTATATGGGTCCATATATGGAACATACGTGGATTAGAATATATGCGATCTTAATAATTTCCCGTTTTCTATCCCCAGAGAGGAGAGCGAGAGCGTCCTGCAGCTGAAGGGTCTTACGCCAACGGGTGCTCTGCCATTGGGTGCCCTATCGGGTGGAAAAACGTCCCTGAAAAATGGTAAGGATGTCTATGTACTGTCCCTTAAAAAAAAAAGATAACGATAACCTTATCAGATAAATTATAATCGAGATTAATTTTGAACATTAAATTATAATCGTTTCTCGTTACACAGCGCTGCAGGGTTTCTCGCCGAATCACAAGATCACGTCGTTCGCCGAGGCGAAGGGGTTGGACGCGATAAACGAAAGGATGCCACCCCGGAAGGACGCACCCCCGACGCCGGTTAGCGAAGAAAAACCGGTGATAAAGCCAGCAGCGACTACGGGAGATAAGCGGGACCATTGCACGCCGCAGCCTCACTCGTGAGTCTCACAATCGTCCAGCCAAGGTAAATTTCAATTTTCTGAGCGTCCTGGTAAAAAAAGATAGACAATCCTTGTATATTGACTGTAAAAAATTTGTTGACAATTTAAGATAAAAGATGATGAAGCTATCTTTTTATATTAATATTAAGCGTATACCGTTTCGTAGATTTATAATGTATGTATAATAACCTTTCAATGTCTTTCAGGTGACATGGATGGGACGTAGGTTCCTAAGCGGTCGCCACCCCACAACAACCATTGCTCGTCTCTCCCCAAGATGGTAGAATTTAGCGCATTCATCGTGAATTCGGCTCGTGAGAAAATTCATTGGGAATTTATAAAAGTCCAGCATCTCGGCAGCGTATAAAACGCAGGCAGACAGATACACTATACAGATATATATATGTATATATATATATATATACATACATGAATACATATAACATACACAGAGTCCAATTACATACACAGACTACGCTTGCGTAACGCGCCGCACAATTACACAATACTGTATACGGATTATAAAGAAAATAAAGATATTGATACACACGCCGTTAACACAAGAATAACAACAAAACAAATAACATTGATAAACAAAATAACAAACAAAAACAAACAATAACAACAAAATAAATAATATTGATACCATAGTGCAAGAAGGTATATATATATATAACAGTTACATAACAAATACATTACACGCATACATACAATGACATAGAGAAAGAGAAAGAGAGAGAGAGAGAGAGAGAGAGAGAGAGAGAACGAGGGACGAAGACGAATAATTGAGAACGGAGAGAGTAAAGCGTCACGCGTTAAATCAACTATTTACGATATCTACGTGTCATCATCAATTGGGACGCCGTCTCGAAGAGCGATAATTATAAATAGATAATAAACGTGGCGAAAATCCTAAAATTACGGATTATAATTAAGTATAGAGCGAGAAGCGTGTTAATTACCAGCATACGAAAAGAATGCACACGAGTCTCCGCTCCCTGAGCCAACCCCGATCCTCCACCACCACCCCCCTCAGCCGAGATCAACTCCAACATCCCGGAACCTCTACCACATGAGAATCAAGAAAGAACGTTGAAAGGCTACAAGGCAAATGACAAGCAAGGAAAACAAATAAATAAATAAAGAAAGAAAGAAACGGACGAGACGTCGACTCCGCCGGACTGTTCTACGTGTCTCAGCAGCTGGTCTGCGTTATGCTGGTTAAACACGGCGGAGCTTCCGATTAGAATTACTAGATTCTTAATTACCACCCCTGGGTGGTGCAAGGGCATCCCCGCGGGGGGAGGTTTACTTATTAAATCTAAGTCGAGCTAAGCCTTAGACTAAGTTATAAGTTATATCGAAGAATTTATTTAATATATGAAAGACGCGAAGGAGGGGTAGGAGAAATTGAGAAGAGAGAGAGAGAGACAATGTAACGTGAAAGAAAGAAGTGGGAGTGAGGTCGTTCTCGTAATGTGGAATTCACGTTCTGCGCATGCGCGCTGCATTGAAAATTTACTTCCGTTAGGGCGCGAGTGAGGGGGAAGGGGGAGGTGTATCACTGGACCACGAAGAAAAGAGTAAAATATAAGTTTTTTGGAGTATCGAGAATCTCTTGTAGGTAAAGGGTTATATTATATACGTCATTAGCGCGTGACTGTGCTGTTCATTCTTGTCCCTTTGATAACGAACAATGCACGACCCTTGACCCTCGGATGAATGAAACGTACTAAGCTAATCTCGACGGAAGCTGTATCTTATTATATGGCACATCGAATTTCGTTTTGTTATTGGGCTATCAGGATTTCTCAGCCGTCAACGTAAAGCGGGGTGCGGGTGGATCAGGTGATCCTATTAGACGACGAGGCGTCGCGACGACCCTCGTGCCTCCATATCGCGAGAACGAACCCTCACTGTGCACTGAGCCAAGATCTAATTATATCGGATAAGCCATGACAGTCGTGTGCTCCGTTATGGGGTAGCGCGATCCCTTGCTCCAGCCAGCGGTGCGTTGCGATTTCGGTACGGGGAAACCGGAAGAGAGCCACCGGGGGAGAGAGAGAGAGAGAGAAAAGTATATGTGTGCGTGACTGTATGCGTGCGAGAGAGAGAGAGAGAAAGTCAGAGTGCAAAATAAAAATAAAAAGACGAGGAGAAAGAGTCCTAAGGTTTAAGATGATCACGATGAAAGTTTTTAAGGGTTCATACACACAAGGGAAATCTGAAAGTTCAGAGGATGAATATCGTATGCGTATTGTTGAAGTGAAAGTTTGGTCTATTAGGTTGGTCGATTATCCAAATTAGGGGTTGGAATTTAGGGAGGGGGGGCAGAGAATTATTGGGACACTGTGGAGCAAAGGAGTGAATTACTTGCTTCCTTCATCATTGACTGTGTCATTTTGAGAAACGGCGAGAGGGGGAGAGAGAGAGAGATAATGGATCACTTGTGATGTGGGAGAGTCGAAAAATGAAAAAGAAAAAAATGCAAAAAACATATAACACGAGAGATGGGCGAACCTCTAATCGTTAACGATTTAACAAATAACAAAATACTGAGTATAAACACAAAAAAAAAAGAAACTTGCATAACATCTCTAATAGCGTTGATCTTCTATGATTTTAATGTGTGTTCTTGCTATCGGAAATAAGTCTGGGCCAATCTCGCTGCCTCGTGGTTTTAATCATCGAAAGTGGGCCCTGACCTTATACAACGTGGTACACACAGCTGAAATCGTCGTTGCACACTACAGTAAACAGTCGTCATATTATCGTTGATCATACATTGTGAATTTACCTTTAATCCTAAAACTATCCTAGTCTCGAGTAGGTTATCACATAAGATTACGTGATATTGTACCATCGATAACAACTTTTCCCAATGTCATCTCATTCTGCTATCGCTACCACTGTCGTAATATTAATTTTTTCCTTCTGTAAAATCAACAAACTTTTACCTCTCAAAAAAATACTAAGAATTACGATATATACAAAAATTACATAATCACTGGTATTCAAAAAAACGGTCCAGCCAGTAAGACCATAATTAAGCGGCATATAAATATAAAAAATTGCATCTCTTACAATTCCACAAGCTTACGCTATTCATTAAGTTTTATTCCTTTTTATTTTTTTTTAATTATATTCCAATCAACATTATCAATGTCGATGCGTACATGATTTTGGAAACATATTTTTTAAATATTTTTCTCACAAACGCATTTTCAACACCGACGGGTGGCATGTGTGATGCATCTCTCAATGATACAGAGTCGCGCCACGCATACGTGTCTCTCATACATAATACATGATACATAAATACATTAGCAGCATAATATTAGAAATACATAGCTGATGAAGCGGCCAGAGCCCACTTACGAGCCGGACGCAGCGTAATTAAACGGTCAGAAACATAAAGTTAAATAATGAAAGAATTAAATGAATAAATAAAATATATCTCTCTCTTCACTATGATAATATAATGAATAATAATTCAATCTCTCTTTGCTACCAAGTTGTACTTATTCTTAATTAATTTACTTGTACAAAAAAAGAATGTGTTAAATAAATATATAATATAATATACATCTATAAATAACATATATTATATATATATTATATATATACATATACATTATATAATATTAATTATCTTATTGATTAAATGAATTAATTGATTATTATTATCATTATTATTGTTATCATTGCGATAGTACATTATTATTATTATTATTGTCATTATTGATTACGCCATCGATTGTCTATACATACTTGCGAATATTCGAGAGCAAAGAGTACACTGGGCGTGAATGACTTTTGATGTGATCCAATATGTGCGAATAACGATTAGTTTTTGTGATTAATATGAATTGTTGTTGCTGTTGTCTTTGTCGTTGCTGTTATTATTATCATCGTCATTTACCAATTGATACAATTAAGAACGACGATTACAATGAACGTCGAGCGACGACGATGGTGATTGTAACGACAACGATGATTGTGACGGTAATGGGGATTTCGAAATTTCGCGCCATTCTTTCCGTGTGTAAAGGTAATTCAAAGACGTCATTAAATAAAAATAATAAGATCATACATGGAAAAAAAACATTGAGAAGCTTCGTATTAAATCGTACACGTACACAGGAACACGCTCATGATCATCATCATTCGATTGATTCGCCATGTCGTTCGTGTGTATTAATTTTGAAAATTGAATCGTTCCTTTTATAAAAAATTTGTTGTATTTTTTTTATGTCATTTCTCTATCCTCTGTTCATTCAATCGAGTCCCAGTGCATGCCGCTAGTCCTAAATTATTGTTTTCGAATCCAAGATGTTGTCTAACCTCAAAATTGTTAACCTCATTCTTCATGTTCATGCCTCGTTATCGTTTCTTATCATACCTCCGCAATAGTTACCGGAAGAGTTAATTAAAACACTGCACTAGGCTAAAAATGATATCTGCTCTCGGTGCTACGTTTGCTTCGAGTCTCGTACTGATTTTCAATTACGGTCGCGCAATGGATAACGATAAAAATTTGTGGCGGGTGAAATAAGGTTATGAGAAATATGAACGATGAAAATATATATTCGCAGGACTTACCGTTATATATATATATTTATTTTTTTCGTATCGCATACACAGACAAAGACATGTAGTTTTTAAAGAATCTTGTAATATCTAAAAAAAATAACGTTTTTAACGGATTGGGTCCCTTTACATTTGTATACTTATATATTTGTATATATATATACATACATACGAATACGCATGGTACACGTCACAAATCACGTGCGCAGGAAAGAAGTGATAAATAATGTAGAAGTGTGACGGTAGTAAATGATTACCGAAAGTGATGATTAACGAATCTTAATAAGCGTTACGGATAGTATTAATTTGAAAGTGAAAAGTTTAAAGAAAATAACAAAAAATTGTGGAAGGATTTTTGAACGCCCATTAGAACCATTGACCGTGTGCTTACCATATTTTAATTTGACTTTTGCGTGTGTATGTATATACATATTATATACTTACCAGGGATTCCTAACGTACTCTCTTCTAGAATCTAGATAGGCCAAATCTATTTGTCGAATACGAATCGAGTGACGGTTGACTCGCTGGACGCCATGTTGGAAAGTTGAATTCTGGGAAATGTCGCGCATTAATTTGAATTCTTTATGGATATACGTTGTGTGTGTAGAATAAAGGCTGGTTTCCATTGGCGACAGGGGATCTATCGCGACTTGAATTGTGGCGGGACATTATTTCCTTCCTTACCTTTTTATTCCTAAGACATTTTATCGAGTCTCAGGGAGCCGGGGAAAGGACTTGTGGCCACACGGGACTTAATTAACGTTTTAATGTACACTGTCGGCCATCTTTCCTTTCGCGGTATCAAAGCTCTGGACTCTACTTGCATACATATACACTGACAAGATTGTATGATAACATTAATTAGCGTACGATTTAAGCGTATATTATTAATTGGGGTATACCCATGAGCCTTTCTCTTAGACTTATCGCAGACTCGCGACAATGGGCTCCGACGGAACCCTTTCGGCTGTGTCGCAATTGTCGACGACATGGATCGAGAGAAATACGAAGGAATTTTTAGGTAAATGGCCGACTGGGCTGAGGAGCGCATTACGTCACGGGAACGCACTTCTTAGATTAAAAACTCATTCTACGACTCTTGTCTCTTGGATTTATGAATGACCGTCGCGACGCTTTGGCCGCGTCGTCGATTCATTGTTTTTTTTTTTGTGATTTGGAGTTTTTTACCACTTTTTTTTCATTCATTTTTGTAACTTTCTTATTAGCCTTTTTTACTTTATAGATCGTCATTAATCGTAAGTGTCACACGCCGTTCGAAAATGTATTTGCGTCTTTGTCCCGTGCGACTTGTC
This sequence comes from Trachelus troglodyta, assembly GCA_030142635.1. Lineage (NCBI taxonomy): Eukaryota > Metazoa > Arthropoda > Insecta > Hymenoptera > Cephidae > Trachelus > Trachelus troglodyta. The sequence continues at coordinate 228,492 of JARQTJ010000053.1, forward strand.
GATAGTTTGTAATGGCGGATTTTTGAAAATGAAGATCGAAGGTGAAGAAAGAAGATGAAGATGGATTTTCTTCATTTCCGTCCCTAATCACATCCTTGTATATTTGTACATTGATTTTTTTTCTTTGATTTTAAAAAATTTCCTACAAATGTTTTTTGCCCTTTATCTATTTTTCATTGTGCCGTACCGAGGAAACAAGAGACTGGACCGTGGAACTCTAGCAATAACTGAAAATGGCTGCTTGTATCGTTATAGATTGGAAAAAGTGATTTTAACTCTTTTTCTTTTTTTTTCGAAAAAGAGCGTATCGTTGTGTCGTATAGGAATTCGAGAAACATAATACGGTGCCTCCAGTAACGGTCTCTATTTTCCATGGCGGTTTAAAACATTTTTAATTCTCACCTTAAATACTTTCTTACCACTCTCGCATACCAATTCATTCCTATTGATCGGTATTAATTTTCAAAATTTCTCCTCCTTATCTCTGATCATTATCAATTTTAATTTTTCCTTTTTTTTTCACTCGGACTGCGATTGCGTCTCTCGTGTATGTTATTGGTAATTGTCGTCCGAGAGAATTTTCATCCCCGAAATAAAAAATTTGGAAAACAAAAAATTTTCAAAATTCTCCAAACCGCATTTATCGACCATATCAATAATTCTGGCGTGATCTATTCGAGAAATTAAACAAAAAAATCGTCTCGGACGACCAACTAGCAATTGGTCGTCAATTGTCAAAAAAAAACACCAAGTGCAATATCGCGTGCGTGCGTATTAAATTGTCTGCGAGGACGACGTCCTGTGAAAATTGTCCAAGCGCCCCGTGACCATAACGAGGGCACCTTAAATAAAGGTACCTCTTTAAAATTTCATTGAAAAATTCATACAAACAAATTTTCAAAATACTAAATCGTTCCTTACGGCGCCAATACAATTTTCCAGTCACTCGTCAAAATTTAAGTAAAAATACATATAATTATTAATTAAGTAAAAAATATCCTTATCATGTCTTTCTATCCATATGCGTATCACGTCTCCATATGAGCACAGTCATACGCATACCTAATACAGGGTGATCGTGTGTGTGGCACGGTTCTTTTCCAACAATAGACACGTGATGTTCATAACCATTGAAAGTAAATGAAAAAGGCCGTCCTCCTGGAACACCCTGTACATACATCCCTTATAATCTAATAACGATTAAAAACCATCGAAATAATTTCAATCGAACGTCCTTTTCATCCAGTCTATCATTTTCCCCATTGTTACCAATCAAATCGCGATCTACTTTAAGCGGATCGATAACGCGGCGAGACAGCAGATACGACAGAAGTAAAGAGTGACGAAACAAAAAAAGAGAAAAATGAAAAAATTTAACAATTTTCAAAACACAACTCAATCCACTGTACATACATACGTTTTACTAAATAACCTTAAAAAATACAGCTATTGTAAACGTACACTGTAAGTCTTCGACTATTTCGTATTAAATTCAAATTTCATTCAAACTTCATTCGACGATGTGAAAATTTCAAATTGTTCGGTAACGGCAATGAATAATGCGATGAACGAGCGAATGACGTAATATATGCATATATACATAAATTTCCAAAAAAAAGAATAAGAAAATTCTAAATGAAAATTTTACATTTCGCGAAACGCCTTTGTCCACTAGCGCCATTTTTTCTCAGCTATTATCACGTTATTCTCTTTCTCTTTCGAATAGAAAAAAAGCATGAAAAAAACGAAGAAAAAAAGAAACAAAATTAAGGGACGTTCAAACAAAACTGAACTATACACATACATGCATATAGATAACCATTGACAATTGTCATTGTTCGTTGTTACGTTATCGTTGTCCCTTATCAGTTTGTCCTATCTCTTCGATTAGCCATTGATAATCGCTAATTATTATCTCATCGATAATCTCATTATCAATAATTATTATGAATTCTCATCGACGAAAGGATGTACACTAATTACGCAATTACGTCTTGTACCCGTAAACGATACGTTATTACCTTAAAAATTAAATAAACAAAAAAGTCTTACTTATACATAATATAAATACGTCACGACGAGCATAATAAGTAGATATGCATATATACATTTATATGCGCAATAACATATCCGCATATACGTATATATGCATGTATACGTACGTATAAATAATAATTACGATAATATAATGATATTATTATTATTGACGCGATTATTATTATCATCATCATTATTATTATTATTATTAATATTATTACCACTAAACGAGGAAATAACGCCCTAATCCCATTTGTTGTGAATGTTTACGTTGTTTTATGATATTCGAAATATTCTAAAAATAAAGTCTATGATTTCCATGTGGACTTGTCGATCATTAATCATCAAATTTTTTGTCGGATGACTATGGTTGAGTTATTTTTTATTTTTTTTAACGGTGTATTATCTTTGGCTTTGATTCAATAAGAACTCCAGGGTCGATGTACGTAGAGTTTGTTTTAAAGCAAATTCTTTGAGGATTACTCGCACGGTGGTTGATAGTGAATTAATAATATTTGATAAAGGTAGTATCAACAAAGTATCCGATCGGTCGAATAAAAGGATCCGGTGTGTCGATCGGATCGTCAGTTTATTCTTTTAGTTCAAGATGAGAGCTTGGTGTTGCCTTTGGTTAATGCTGGCGGCGGTCATTTTTGTCTTCTGCAATATTCACGGTGAGTTTTTTGTTTCGAGGGTCTGGAAAGATTTAGGGAATTTTTTTTAATTTGAAAAAGAGTCAAGTAAGCTTGTACCTTACTTTTAGTTCGTGCGAGGAACGTCAGGGCGCCACTGCAGAGACTGAGGTATCCTGGTGCAGGTTATGTTCGAACTAACTCAGCTGGATGTAAAATTGGACGAGTAAAGTCTTACGAGCATCGAGACGTCAACGGAGAATCGGAAATCGCTGATTGGAAATTGGCGAAAAAGAATTTACCGGGACGTGACATTCAGGATGAGGTATTGTTCTTGATAAGAGATATAAGCATGGAACTTGAGATTGAAAGACAGTAGACTAGCTTGTCCAGTGCGATTGTGCAGTAGGTGAAATATATTTTTGAAAAATGTACATATCTGTTTACGTAGACGAAGGTTCAGGACGTCGCAGAAGATTCAGCTGGATTGTCGGTGTACCAAGAGAACAAGGAATATCAAGTAAAGCCAAGAAATCGATGGAAAATGATGTACGCTCCGAAAAATGACAGCATCAAGATTGATTAAAAGAATTGTCAGTGCAAGTTATCACTGTAGTACTTGTCAATTTGAATTTTAATAAAAAAAGCTGGTAGTCTATTATACGTTTATTGATTGTTCAATTTCAACTAATAGCAGACATCGTGACGTGACTCTTGTTCCAAAGGGTGGATGGGAGAATCTATTTAATGGGGAAGGTAATACGACAATAGCTATTAGGTCGGCTATTCTGACTCAAAGTCATTAATTATTGTCACACACTAAAATATTCTGATATCGAACGATTCTTAGTGCAATTATCCGCAATTGCGCAACGCTGCTGTAATGACTGGCTATGGTGAACACGCGATGAAGAGAATTCATAATGACTCAAGGTGCATCTGCAGTTTGTCAAGTGAATAACGGGTCAGTTGACGAAACGAAACTCGACTTGAAACTTGACGAAAGTCATGGATATTTTTGAGACTCGAAATTTCATTGTGAACAAACTGTTACTGGCAATTCTTGGCGTCTGGCCGTATCAATCACCATTTCGAAATCCTTTTCATGCGTTTCTTCTCTGCCTGTGCACGTCCAGCCTATCTTGGACGGGAGTTTTATTGGTACGGAATGACGAAATGTCTTTTTTTTGTAATTATCAAACTAAAAAATTTTCACTATTTACTTTTTTGTGTTTTCTCAAGACACCACATTTTGTGTACACGTGGGGCGATTTGCGGCAATTTATAGAAATCCTAACGACATTTGTAACATTATTAATTACCATTACGAAACTTACTAATTCTGTTATAAAGCATGACAAGGTTTGTGTATATAATAGTACTATTTTCATTGGCTACTGATATTAATCACTGTCGTCCTTATTGTTTCTCGATCTGTGTAGATGAAAGATCTTCTTGAACAAATTAAAACGGATTACGACACTCCGCAAGACGATTTCGTGGCAAAAATTTATAAAAGATACGCTGATCGTACCAGGAAATTTTCTATCCGTTATGCAGGTAAGAGTAAAATAAGTAAGTGAAAATCTATATATTTTCTGCCTGATGAGGCATAGGTATGCCGTAACAAACGGTAAAACAGAGATCTAGTATTTTTTAACGTACCTACAGAGTGAACGTAAAAAATCTGTTTTACCGACGACAGAGCACATTTTTTCCTTTCTTCACTTATCTTTTTAGTGTGGTGCCACGCTTCTATTTCACTATACATTATTGGACCCTTCCTTAATCACACAGAAGGACGAACATTTCCAGGGCATACAATATATCCCTTAGACGAAGACAAATATTATTGGTTCATCGTGTTTCATCAGTCGATATGTACTTTTACCGTTTCCGCCATCACTGCTGCCGTCGATGCATTTTTTGTCATGCTCGTTCATCACATATGCGCCAAATTTGCAGTACTTGGGTGAGCACGCGTATTCTGATGATTTTTCAAAAATATTAAAACCGATACATCTCTTTCGAAGATATAACCTCGAGAAAATTGGCGAGGAATTATTAGAAAGTCCATCGGCGCAAGAAGAGCTGGAAACGTATGAAAAAATTGTGAACTGCGTAAAAAAACACAAGGAGGCTATAAGGTAATGAAATGTATCCTCACACAAATACCTTTAACATATCATCGTAAATAATAATATCTACATTTTTATATTCTTAAGTTTCGCTAATTCAATGGAGTCAGTATTTTGTATACAATCGTTCATCATTCTTACGATGAACATGATAGTACTGAGTACTGCTGGTTTTGTGGCAAGTAATCGCATAATTGTAATTAAACGAAAGGAAAATTACCAAGTACCAAGCAATAATTTTCTTCAGATATTAGCCAACGTCGATTCGATACCAAATCTAGTAAAATACATAGGATTGTCAGTCAGCCTAGCCATTCATCTTTTCTTCATGAGTTGGCCAGCCCAGGAGATGATGGACCACAGTGCAGAAATTTGCAAATCCACGTGAGTTATAAATTTGTTAACGATACGTGAATTATACAATAAAATTACCAGCAGGTATTTCGCACCATGGTATCGCACGTCGCAAAGATCTAAAAATTTATTGAAGTTCCTGATGATGAGGAGTCAACTTCCTTGCAAGTTGACCGCAGGAAAGCTCTACGTCATGTCCTTGGAAAATTTTGCCGCGGTAAGTATGCGGACGCAATGGACACCAACCAGGTACCAACTACTTGCCAGTTGCACCAACCAAACCAACAGGTTTTCTCAACCTTTCAGGTCCTGAAGACCTCGATGTCCTATTTTACAGTATTAAAGTCCTTGAGAGACTAGAAAATCTGTGTAACCAAAAAGATAGAAAAAATCAGTACACAAATAGATAATACAAATTAATACTATATAGTGAAAGTATATACGTGTATATATATATTTTTTAACTATCCCTTGGCCACGTGCCCAGATGCCATATGGTATGGCGGTCGTTTTGAAGCTGCCTGTATCGTAGCAGATTGTCCAACCTGGAGAGAACGATCTATCATTCTCTCTTCATGAGGTACGCACTCCACCCCCTGTTCAGAATCCGCTAATTGGATAGAAATGAGTAACGATAAAACGGGTTGGCCAACAAGAGAACCGAATGGTGAAATTCAGTATAATTTTCTTTTAAACGCCTCAGTACTCGTCGTAGCATAATATATGCTTATGAATGATTTTTATAGAAAAATCATTAGTCCTTAGACAGTCGGTATTACCTCCCTAATGAAATTACACGACCTTAGATTTTCTCTTGGCATCCCATCATCATCATCATCATCATTATCATTATCATCATCATCATCATCTATAGGAAGTTCGTATCAACATAGGAATCTACCCTATGGACTCTTCCAAGTAACACCTTGCTACCTTCATGTACTGTGAAAGAAGTAGGTATGTGCATTTTTCTGTATACATATATAGACCCAGAGGTGTGTTTCTAATATAGTCTGTGTAGTTGATAGTTTATACACTGTAAGATAGCACTAATTGCAAAGGCGGAAATGCAAAGAGGGGATGCACATCCTATCTTGGCACGCGACGGTTGATCTTGCCCTCTTTTCGTTTCTCCTTGTCCTTAAGCTTCCTCTCTCTCTTTTCAAGTTATCTTTGGCATCTTTTGAATTTAAAGGGACGCTCCTGTGATACTATCAAAGCCTTCTCCTTTGCCATACAGGTAAACAGATAAAGTGCACCATGGTCCTGGCTTGGCTAAAAGTTAGAAAGTCATTGACAGTACAAAAAATGATTTAATGATTCATAGTCAATTTCATAATTTACCATATATTTTTTATATTAAAAACTGCGGTGTTACTCGATGAGATCATTTTTGGAAAATCTTAATGGATAGTCATTAGTCCATTCAAAATTTAGATCCTAGGTAAGAGATAGGAACGCCACGATCGTTTCTTAGGAAAAGACTAGCCGGAAATGGAGAAGGTACCAGAAGAAGATCTTAAAATAAAGGTAAAAGAAGGTGAGAGCCATGAGGAAGATGAAGAAGAAATATCCTAGGACTCGAGGTCGCGTGCCGTTGGCTCCCTTGTTTCCTCAATTTTTTTATCTCGAATCCTCCTTATTGTTCTTAAGCTCGTTATGTCAGGATCGTTGGGCCATTGTGGCCACCATTGTAATGGCATCTGTCGTTCATCCCCAGGAAAAAGGCACCTAACCTAGTAACCAGAGACCCCGAAGGAAAATAAGTCCGGGAAATCGGAAATTGAAAATTAATTTACGGCATAGACCACAAGACCAGTGTCGATGATTACGTGTAATTTTCTTCACGAATTTCGCCTGCACGGATCCCAAAACTGTGTATAGCAGCATCTACCTAGATTTCCAAAATGAATCCTTCATTAATTCTACAGGCTATCATATAGATAAATACTAAATATCCAATGTACAACAACACAACCACCATCATTTTTTGAATATTTTTAGTAACTAATCTCCAAAAATGAAATTTTTCAAAATTATTCTCCTTAAAAATAATACCTTTTTGAGGTACATCAGCTGGTGAACTATTTGGAGCAGGTATCTTACCCTTCCACATTGATGAGGGTCCCTTTAAAGTTCTACTATATACAGATATCTATATACTATATGTCAAGGTATGTACCATAAATAAAGTGAATACAGTCAAGACCGAAGTGGCAGTGGCGGTAGTGGGGAGAGAAGGTAGTAGGTTGTAGGTACTGTAGGTAAAGGTACGAACGCGTGGCACCAGGTGCGTATTATCTAGGGATGAGCACGAAACGAGGCGGCACCATATGTTGATGTGCCGAAGAACGCCCCGGCACGCGCCACATTCGAACGCGAACCTTTACTCGGCGAGGACGAAGAGAACGTTCTCTTCTCATTCCTCGAGAATACGTGGTGCATTCCTCATTGCGTAGCAACATTCAAATATATCCAAGAGAAAAGTCTGATTAAAAAAAAAGAACACGTGAAAAAAGTAATAATAAAGTGCGTGAGAAAATTACGCGTAAACAGTATAAAGTTGTGATGATGATTTTCATGTGAACTTTTGTGACCTTACTCTTTGACGTATGAGCCGAGATGGCGTTGCTGTCGAATCATCACAACAGCTATCAAACATCATCGGAAATGATTGATCAAGCATTTCCAACGCCTAGTAGAAATTATGATCCACTTTATCCGTCGCCTTACAATTCGCCTAATTACGAGACTATGAGGAGCTCGTACAGGGATGGATATCAGATGGAGGGTTGCGTTACCCCTAGAAGAGAATTTGAAAATTTGGATTTTGGCAGAGAGTCTACGGAGTACACTAGGACTCCTGAAGGATATGAAAGAGGTCCTTATGGAGTTTTGACACCCTTGACACCTCAGCGGTTAGTTTGACATTGATCATTTGGTATTAAAAAATTTTTGTGATCGATGATTAACGAGTATATTAATTTGATTAATCTTAGATACGATCCACAACATTCTGTTGATCATACAACATCACCGAGATCTACCCTGTACGAAGAAAATTCCATGGAATATCAAAACCCCATGTACTGCTACGAGACGCCACCCCAGGAACAAAGATATCATCCCCTGGAGAACAAAGTCCAGTCGAATCCGGAATCACAAGCGCCGTGGGATCCAGTGACGGCGGCTCATGTAAAGATAAAATTTTATATGAAATTAATATGGTGAAAAAATTTCAAAATTTATCCTCAAACAACCTCACATTTCTTTTTCCATAGAAAATTCAGTCTTCACCAACTTCCAGTCCAAGAAGAGGTCGTCGAAGATCCAGGGACGTGCCACCGTCCCCCAGCGTCTTGAAGCGTCGTCGTCTCGCTGCTAATGCACGTGAAAGACGTCGCATGAACGGCTTGAACGACGCTTTCGATAAACTCCGGGAAGTTGTCCCCAGTTTAGGCGCCGATCACAAGCTCAGTAAATTCGAGACGCTGCAGATGGCGCAGACGTACATTGCTGCGCTTTGTGATCTTCTGGAAAGACACGACGGGAAGAGATAAGTAAATTAATTAGTTAAACAGTTAGGACGTCGTATGTAAAGTTATTTTTTGGAAGGTTAAGTATAAATAGACAGATAGATTATTAATAAGGAATTAAATAAGTTATTGAATCGTTGAGGATCATACGGCAGATACCAAAGACGGGTGAGTTTTGAGTATTTATATTAGCTTTTATAAAAACATGGACAGCTAATGATCCAAAGACTAATTATTGCCTTATCGCGTTGCCATTGTGCAAATGACAATAACCGATGATAATGATACTTAATATTTAAATTGTGCGAATTCCTAATTAGTTCATAATTATGTATTAGATCATGCGTGAATTCCGTGCCTTAGATGGACACTCGTATTTTTAATTATTATATAATACGTTTTTAATGTATCAGGTCCCTTAATGTGTCCGTCCATTTTTAATGACCACATGATTACTATGTATTTAGTGTATAGTGATTTTTTGTTTGTCTTATAATTTTTTTACGTTTGTATCTAGTCAGAGATTTGTGTAAATTCAATTTTGTCCAATGCGTTTCTTTTATATCTATTTCCTATGAAAACTATGCGCTTTAGAATTTCACCTAGTATATTTTAATCAGTAGTTAGTTTCCTCTTAATTTAAACAATCACCGCAAGACTTAATTTTTACCATAAAGGATATCGTGTTAGCCAAAGAAAAATTGTAAATAGCCAAAATAGCACTTTGTGTGGCCAAAGAAACGAGAAAAAATAAGTCGCCTATACAGAACCCTCAAGAGATTAAAACGTCCTGAAGACCTCTTTGTATTTTTCGAAAAATTTTAATAAACAGAAATGAATTAAAAAGGAATCATACTTGTCAAATAATCCAGTTATACAACTGTTTCCTAATGCAGGTAAACAAAGGAATAAACAAAAATAATTCCCAAAGTCAAAGATTCGCAAAAAAAAGTATCAGTCTAATTTTCTACAATAAAATAAAGGCAGAATTGACTACTGGTAATGTGATACAATCGGCATAGCTTCACATGAGACACGAATCCGCCATGCGTGCCACACGGGCCGGTATTAAGGTAGAGAATGAGTATCGCATTCTGTGTATTCGCCATGCGTGACCAGCGATTTTCCAGTGAGTACATACGCGTGCGCGTAAGCGTGCCGGGTTCAGTCAAGTCATTAATTGACAAAGAGGAACACGAGTAAAGTCATAGATGAGTGGATTAAAATATTTTCAAGAGCATCAATAACTCGTAGTACACAGCAATAAAAATTATATTAAACCAAGCCATGACGTTTTCAATTCTCGAAAAACAATTGAAAGGAAAAAGTAAATTGGTGCACCAAACAAAAATATGACTTCCGTTTGATGGGATCACGATGGCACGAGTCCCCATAAAATCGCCATATGGCACCATGGCGCGTTGCTAAACTCACCCTATGGTCGAGACAAAATGGAACCGAATGAATCTTACCCTCTGTTACTTTAATTCAGTGTCTTTTCAGTTTTGTTCCTTCGTCCTTCTTCCTTCGGCAGAAGAAACATTCTGGAAGCCCAACTGGGAGTCGATGCGTCGGCACTATTGAGATGGTCGAGAGAAAAGGTTGACACCAGGTGTCGAAAATTCCTGTCATTTTGCTGGACCTCCATTTTCGATATTCAATTAGCCCAGGCTCTCTTTTCTCTGTGAGTATATATTTCGCTCGAAATCTTTCAAATGAACAGCACACCCCACTGCCTTTACGATATTCCTAATGCTTTTGTATATCGGTGCAGGTTATGGTACTGTAAAGGGCACTGCGAAGAAATATTTTTCATACTTCGATATACTGGCACATCTTAACGGAAGTAAGTCAAAAAGTAAAAAAAGATACCTTAATATATACGAATATATTCCTGAACTTTAGTATAACAATTTAGAATTCAATTATCAATACCTGTGTATGCTTGGTCTCGTTAGCATCCAGTTGATATGTTGACAGTGCTATCTGGGAGAGGTCGACCATTTGGAGAAAATTGTTCGAACAAATAAAGCAGATTTATATTTAGTGATATTCACAGTACAGTCCCAATCAGCAAAAAAACAGTCTATTTGATCGTTGGTAGGGTTATCAAACAGTGTAGAATTGACAGGAGACACTCTTTCTCTAGTTTCAGTAATATCAGGCTCGTTAAATTTTCTGAATAATCCTAGAGCCATGTCCTGCTACATAGCCTACGATTCCTTAAGCACTATTTTCAAGCGACGGCTCGGAGTTCGAGTAAGCGACAGCACACGCTACGTTAGCACGTTTTGGAAATGGTGCAACGTGACATAACCTTCCCTTTTCGTTTCTTCGCAATGGGTAACACCATTTCCAAAACCTGCTGGCGTAGCGTGTGGTATATCACTAGTACGGAGTCCCAGATGCGATAATCCAGTTCGAAGAAAGGATGATGAACGAGCAACGAGACGAAAGAAAAATTGAGAACAAAATGTCGCCACGGTATTCGAGTCGAACGGTTGTCGAACATCGAGCTACAGGATAGCGGACAACATTCCGTCCGCGACGACTAGCGACGACGACGACGACGACGACGCCACTGACTTATTGCAACGGTTCATTGTAAACGACGTACAACTGCGGCGACGGTCGGAGTTCGGTTGGTTAGTTTGTTCGCGAGGATCGTTCGCGCGCAATCGAGTGAGATGTCAGAGACGCGTGAGGGCATGAGGGTGCGCCTTAAAAGGCGCCTCACCTCGCGGGAGTCCTTAATCGCGCCCGCTCAATGGTCAATTAACGCTCGCTAAATCCCGCTTGACGATCGATCGGAGAATCGGTGGATCGACCGTCGCTCGCGATGAGAACGCCATGAGAATGTGAACAGCATTCGCAATGCGATAGCGAGAACGGAATAATGTTTTCATGGAACGATCTGTGGTATTTCGACGCGCTTCTTTCTTGTTGGCAATACAACTTTGCCTTTTTGGGAAACACCTTTTTCTGGTTTACTTTTAGAAACAATTCTGTTTCGAGCAATACGTGCATAATAGGGTAAGTTTTTTTTGGAATTTAGTTTTCAACCCTTTTCACGAGTTTTCATGATTTTACTTTTCAAACGGACAAATCTGTCAGTTTGAATTTTTGAGGGCGGACAGCCAGACACGTGCCGAACAATAGGATCTTGTTAGGGATTTTGAAACTTTTCGAAAATGAAAACTTATTCTTCTAGTTTATTTTCGTGAAAATATCCCTTCGTTTGGATGTCTAATAATTAATTAGGGTCGATTAAAAATGACATAATAATATATACCAATGCACTGCCATGATTGAATACAAAAAATTCATTCCGAGATTAGAAAGATGGCGGGTCCAAAGGGTATTGATACTGATCAGCAAAAAGAAGTCGTAAACCATGTGCTAAGATCAATCGCGATCGAATGAATATAGAAAGAGGCCCAAAGCGGTCGCCGCTTGAAAACAATGCTGCTGTAATTATGTGCACAAGGTGCTACCACAACGTTCGCCACGATTATTATTAAGGGGTTAGATATGTTAATGACAATACTATCTGAGCAGGTGGTAGACTTTTTCACGGGAAGACAGTAAGAAAGATCACAGTACAAGACAAGAACAGGTGTCTGCTTGGCCAGTCTCACTCGCGGGGGTGTAAGACGAAAAGAAGAAAGAAAAGATAAAAAATAAATAAAATCGAGGTTACCGACCTCTTTTAAATTATTCCAAAATTCACCCTAGAGTTTATAGGCCCCATAAACATCATTGAGACCCATACCAAAATTCCAGTAGATTCCAGGCTCTTAGGTGGCGCTTAGATCGATATGGATAAGGCCCAAAATGATCTTGAGACTTCTAAAAAAAAATCACATTTTTTTTTCATGCCCATTTTTCTTATACCACTCCATGTTCAATTTTTCAATATGATTTTGTTCATCGGCAATTTCAAATTTTTCAAAATTATAGTTGGGCCCTACCGGAAATGGCACCTATCCCGTTGCCAATCATTAAAAGATTTACTTGAACGATTTTTAATGATCTTTCTCTTCCTTAGGTGCGATCGTGACCACAAATTATGTTGACTGACCCTCGCTTACGACTTACGACTTACGCCTTTGAGATCGACGCCTTACCGATAGACCGGTCATTTTGCCTAACAAGCCCACCCAGTCGACTAAGGCCCCAATTCTTTTGGTAATTCGGAAAGACGGTGATTTTGACACGCAAAATGAAACGAGGGCGGTCACGTGCTCTGCGATTCCCTGCAAATTGCCACCTTCTATCTCCCCCTTCCATAACGCAGCAGCACCACAAAGTAGTCCCATCCAAGGCCCAACTCTGTCACCCAATTAAAGTCAAAGCCGGCGCGATGATGAATGGCGCCAGGGTTTAGATAAAATCTACTAATACACAAGATAGGTGGTCCATTCGCAAGACGTTAGTTCTCACCCCACACATGATTTTCATTCCATCCTAAAAAAAAGAAAGATGAATTAAAAAATTTTTCAAAAATGTCAATTTTTCAAAATATTCTTAATCATACCCTTTTCACTTGTCCGAGTTATCATTATACATTTCCAAGAAGAATTTTATGTATCTTATGACATGACAAAAAAATATATATATTCTATACCAAAAATGGTAGTGGTATTTTCATGCGAAAGACAAAGAAAGCTTTACGATTCCTTTTCACGGAACGTCAACCAGCAAGGAGAGGCGCTCTGAATTAGTTGTATGCGATTTTAAGAACTGTCCAAGGAGCAACCCTCGGAGGATTGAGTCATAAAAATGATCCTTTCGAAACCCGATCTGGATTCTATATAGCCTCATTACGTGAAGGCTCGCGTTCCGTTAGAAGGATTGCACGCGCCCCCTTATACGAATCCACGTAAAAATCGACAACCGATTTTATATTACCTCGTTATACGTAGACCGGTAATGACGCTGACGAAATCTCCAATAAAGAAAAAGAAAGAGATAAAAAACACTCCACGCGGCATATTGAAAAACGTGAGGAGAATTTTCCTCAAGATTTTCGGACGGTTCCAAAAATCGGTACTACAGATAACGATCTACGTCGGTGCGGTCCAAGATGAAGATTCTATCGCCATATTTAAAATCCTCTTCACATTTTTTCTCCCTCTTCCTCTTCCACCTCGTTTCACTGATTAGGCCACGTGCTAAGAAGCGTGTCAGCTTTGACAGTTATTAGACAATGAAAATGTTTGCCAACAGAGCGGGAAACTTCAAAAGAGGCTTCTTAGCCGTGAAGATGAAGCGGATAAAAAAATGTTAAATTTTTGTTCTGCCCCAAAAAGTATTATTTTTTTATTATAATTTTTTTTATTATCTTTGTTATTTTTTCGGCAAGACAATTTTTGGATTTCATAATAGCTATTTTTTTAAATCAGGAAATCATCCACGTAACTCACCAATATTTTTCTCTTGCTCTTTTCTTCTTGGATTGTCCTTTCGTCCATTACACGCTCGGACGAAGCATGACGATGTATTTTACGCTGGTTAACAGAGGGCGTGGCGAGTTGAACGGTAAGAGACGCAAAGACTTCGATGCCTGGTTAAGCCGAGAGTACCGACAGCCAAGACATCTATTCCAAGAGAGATAAATAACCAAGAGTTAAAAACGGCGGCCAGTATCGTATCATTGGTATATAGAAGCACGAGAAACGAGTCAATCAGTTACAGTGAATTTGAATCCCATAATTTTCCCGCGTTTCGATTCGAAACGCCTGGCGGCATAAACCGCAGGATTCAAATGGTCCGAATGTCTCAATTGGCGAACAATGAACCAGGCTTAAATGGGTTGCATTGTCCCGGGCGTCAGAAATCGTTCAAGGGTTTGACACGATGTTAAAAATTTTTTAGAAAAACTGGAAATTCATAGTATTCGATACTGTGGCTCGTAGTGGCTGAAGGGACGCGAAGGGTAAGAAGGCGGAAAGTCGTGGGACAATTTTTAAAAGAATGGTCACTTGGGATTTCTTGGGCGTGACCCAAATGGTCAAGCATCGGGCAAATCGATTTCAGGCATAATTTACGTGAGGAATGGTTCGCCACACCCATCACTCTTTGCAAAATAGAAATTAGCCTTTCTGCGTTGGCTGCCACGTGATTCCTTAAACCCTGTCGACGCCATGGCGACTCGTATTTTGAAGTTATCCGTTATATCTTTTCCGACTATTTATTTATTTTTTTATCCTCACTATGGGTGGAGTCTCTTGTCACTAATTACAAAGTTAACGAGTGACTAAGTAAAAATTATATTTTTATTATTATACATTCGGCCAAAGTGCACCTACCATCCTATACGTGTTTGAATCGCATAAAGTTTCCCGCCATCATTTATCATCGCGCTTCACTTATTAAATGTCACTTCGTTCTGAATACGAAACGAAGTCATTGGACTCGGAATGAAAGCACTAATGGCACCTGGCGGATGATATAGCAAGCTTCGTAGTGGGAATAGAGAAAAGATAACGAGATAAAGATAATGAATGAGAAACAATAGAAAAAATATGTAATGCCATAAATTATACAATATAAATATTATTATATATATATATTATACACGAGTAAAGGCTATAATACTATATGTATAAGACGCCTAGTGATCGCTACCCTTATGGTGTGAAAAACTACCCCTTTCGATGATCATCTCCCAGCCACCTGACTCCGTATCGAAATTTCAGGTCAATGGCTACCGTAGTCATCCCAAGTGCCGACTCGTTAACCCATTCATTAACTTAGGTCATCCAGAGCGCCTTTCATTCACTAACAAGAACACAAAGCAGAAACTCATTACAAAGATGGACGTAATACTTCAGTAGATGCCGGCGAAATTCGTCTCACGAACTCCCACGGCGCCTGGCGTCGAGACCATCCTTCGAAATTCTCATGGTTCAAATTTTTTTCTAAATCCAAATCCCCATAAAAATTTTCAATGCTGGCTTCAGATTTTATATAGGTATCCAAGTAGAGAGGCCATGCTGGATAGGTGTGCTAGAAGAAAAAAAATAGCAAAATTAAAAAAAAATAGTAAAATTAAGAAATTCTTTTCATATCGCAGTGCCACTTTTTGAAACTACCCCTGGATTATTTTAATGGGGTATAACTGACTATGAGCCAAGTGGTCTTTAGACAGAATGGGGTCGCAGCGACAAAACTAATGGCGGATCGCGTGAGGGCCTAGGGCGGCTTGATCGAAAACGTTCGTTTTCGAAAAATGCCCTTCCTGGAACTCGTGTCCTTAAGAGAGCAAAGGGTTTCAGCTTGGGGGCCATACTAAAAAATTCTATAAATATCAGGACACTTAGGTACGTAGGTACTGGGACTGCGAATGAGGATTTTCAAATTGGGTTAACTCGGGCCAGGACTAGGTTGGGTTAGAAAATATGGATGATCAATTTGAACGGTTTTGTTTCTGCTGGTAGCAGGGATTTTTCCTGAGGTCATCCTTTGCGACCTACCACCTACCAGCTCGTCAGGCACGGGGTAGTAACTCAAATAAACGAAGATTCGTCACGGTCCCCGATTATCTTTTGTTACGATTATATTATTGGTTATTAGGTTAGCGACAAAGACGCCGCCCTTAAAGACCCTTACGATGACTCGGCGTCTTCCTATGTCTCTAGCTCGCACGAGTTGTACGAAGCATAGCTAAAGCATTGGAAAACTAATTAATTAATTCATTAATTAATCACAGACCGACAAATTCACACCTAACCTAACCTAATGCCTTATAGAACCTTATAAGCTTATACGTACGCAATAGAAACTGGTGTAGGATTAATTTATTAAATAAAAAAATTTTTTTTTATCTTATCAAAACTCATTACCACAACCCCGTGACATCAGGAACAGATTTTTCATCCCTTGGGATCACTTTGTCCTGTTTCGTCCTTTGGTCCTTGTCGCAGGGACGATCTTCGTCAAGTTGTTCGAAAACTACCGTTTTCTGTCGATACTTGGAAACACGCCTTCAGAATTTCGCTGGCACGATCCACCCGTACCAATAACTTCGG
This sequence comes from Trachelus troglodyta, assembly GCA_030142635.1. NCBI lineage: Eukaryota > Metazoa > Arthropoda > Insecta > Hymenoptera > Cephidae > Trachelus > Trachelus troglodyta. Next base: position 245,222 of record JARQTJ010000053.1, read on the forward strand.
CGATGGCCTAAAGTCTGGCGCCTGGTTCGTGTTTCCTCGCGACAGGACGCCGACAATGAGTGACCTGGTGGCAGAAAAAAAAAGTAAAAAAAATTATGGGGGTAAAAAAGTTTTTTTTTACTGAGGGTTCTTACCTTAAATATCCTAAACACAGAAATGCATGTTGTAAGAGATAAAGGAAGTCGGTGATTGTTTCGGGTTCTCAGAGTATGGAGCATATGGCTCTTGTGTTCTGGGTCTGCGATGAGTATATCTATCATACGATTAATTAGGACCTCGCTGTAATCGGCACTTCCTACCCCTCGGGCTAACTACGAATTTGAAGAACCGTAACGAAATTGGATTTTAATTGCCGGGCATCCGAGTTGATTCCTGCCTGAGGCTGTTTGACTTTCTGTCAGCTCCCGAGAGTGAGGCTAGACGTCTCAATTAATGGGAAATACGTAGTTCCGGAAAAATTCACGTATCATCTATGAGACGTGTGCACGTGTGGGTACGGTAAAAAGTTTTTTAATACGTGGGAGGATTAAAAAAACGATGAATAAAAAAAGCAGGAAATTTGAAAGAATGACTTTTGGTGTGACTTAAAGAATAATAATGGTCCAAAAATTAAAATACAGAAGAAAACCGGAAAATCAAGACTTTCATTTTCGACCAATAGCCCAAAGGGAAATCGATTATCGATAAACGATCCCTCGCTTGACCCACATTTCCTATCTCTTTGTTATCCAACAATCAGAAATTACATAAAATGTATTACTGTTGTATAGTAAAATAACATAATCAGTATCCCCATACAGTGCATCCCTCTAGGATGTAATTCAGATAAAATTATTCTATAGTTCTCCACAATGGCTGCCAAAGGGAATTTAATAGGAGAATCGTTTAAGTGGAAACTAGCCCTAAAGCTCCAACCAAGTATACATATAAAAGTACTTCATAATTCTCGGTCATAAGGTCATTGATTAAATTATTTTTAAATTTTACAAGAACCCACTCTTTTTATAATCATCGAATAACATCAATTACGAAAAGGTAGGATCAACGTCGTGTCATCGATGCACACAAATCCCCACAATTAGAATTTCGTGGCCTCAAATTTGGTACGAAATAAAGTTCAGACCAGTGGACACTGCCACTCGATTCTGCGTCCCAACAGCCTTTATCGTTGAGATTCCTCGCAGTCAATGAACACATCGCGCCCCACCCCGTAACGATACAAACAACAGTCTCTTTATATACCAATCCCCGGGGACTGGTGCAACCTGCGAGAAACCAGTAGTACGCCCCTGACATCTATCGGGTAAGCGTTGTAACTCTTATCACTATAGTAATACACTTGTCAGTCAATTGCGCAACTTGATTACGCATACATCTGCTTAAAATATCACAAACAGACTATATATGCAGTAAGAATGACTTGAGAAATTCGAATAAGCGTTATAATAGTTAACGCGGCAATTTCAAAACTATGCAATATTTTTTTAACATTTTTTTTTACGCTATAATTTTGCCATTTTCGATAATAGTCCTAAGGTTAACTACCTCGAGGTCAACAGACATGGCAGTCGTAGACATTTCGCCTTGAGGTACATTCCGGACTCTGGGGCATTTCCATCGAAACAGTTTTCGACCGTGTCTCGACCTACGTAAGATTTTTTTAGTAATTCGTCAATTTGACAAGAGTCGTTCCAGAATCCACCCACGAGGTACAATTTCAGTGGCACGCGATCACTGGAATGCGAGAAGGGAATGTCAGGATTGTTAACTATAGTCTTTTGTAGAGAAAAAAAAAAGAAAGATTTCTCCACGAAAAAGGATTAGACCAAGTAACAGGTCTACCGACCCTGATTCGTCGTAGATATTGGATATAAAAAAAGGATACAAATTTCTTTTCAAAAATCACAATTGCATAACAATGAAAGAACCAGGTAAGAATAGTCTAAAATTGTATACCAGCTATTACGATAATAATGTCTGTATCCACAAATCCGCATGCACGTAACCACCGCCGGGATCCCAGAGTACAATTACCTACGGTCGATATGAAAAAATATTAGCGATATTTGTATATCGATTGGAATAATGGCAGGCGTGTCCTCGAGATCCAGTCGAATAAAAGACAAGAAGCCAGACGCTGGCCGGGACCGCAGACACGATAATAATTACACGCAATAGGTCTCATGGTACTGGGGACCTTAGTAGCAGCCAGCAGCAGCAGCGCCAGACACGAAAAGAAGGGGTGGCGTCCGCTGGCTTCGCGTCGAGTGAGGCGTCGTCGACCGCACTCGAACAATAGATAAGCACGTTGGCTCCTTTGGTCCTAGCAGCGTCCCTGGACACCCTGGATACAGAGAAGATATCGAAGCCGTGGCGTAGCGTCAGTTGTCGAATTGCCTTGGCAGAAATATTATGGGGAAAAAAAAGGGCGCAATGCCCGTGATACAAGAAGACAACTGTCCGTGGTACGATCACATTGAAAACCACACATTAGTCTAATGATATGGGAGTCTTGAATACCTTTTGGCACGATCGCGAAAACCTGAACAGTTCCTTTCTGAGTTTGTGTTTTTTTATCTCTACGAATAATTTAGAGTCGCGCTGCCATATGTTATACACTGTGAACAAGTAATGACTCCATGAGCGAACGCGTCTTATTGTGTTTATTACACGCCTGAGTATTATTACGGCTGAAGAAGAAGGTTGCATAATACCAGAGAAACGGCACGCGCCCCGTCCAAAACATGGCGAGCAGTTGTTACTCTTATATGATTTTTTTGTTCATGGGGTAAGACCAAAGGGAGGATCATTGAGGACGAGTGGGAATGAAAAATATGAATTATATTGGAAAAAAAAATTTTTACTTTTTTTTTGGATCCCGGGGTTGGTAACCAAGGGTTTCTCGTACGCTGTGTATATGCATGTAGGTATAATGCGTGACGCGTGACAAGGTTAATCGATTTATAGATACCTAACCATAGTGACGTACCTGACTTGGGACTCTGGTTTGAACAGCGCCGCCAACCCCTCCTGGGGCAATTAGGACGCAGTTAACCCCGCGCTCGGGGTAGTTTATAGTTCGACCTCGTGTAGCGAAGTGGCCTCTTCGTGGCAGGGGTAGCTAACTGCGGCGTAAAAACCACTGACTCTTATGGCCGCCATGCTTCGACGGTCAGAATGTAACCGATGCAACAGATGACACTACTTTTCGGTGGCTCCGTTCTACGGGACTGGTACACCCCTTATTAAGGGGCGTGCAGCCCCGGCTCGTGCCATGTGGTGCCCCTGCCACTAACCACCCCCCGACACGTCATCGGTACGGCTAATTTATGGTGCTATAGATATGGAGGATTCATTCCTTTGCTCGTCCAAGGTTTATTCACGTGACTGTACGAAGGGGGGTTGATGGAGATCAACCCTTTGACCGAAAGGGATGAAAAGAAATATTTTAAGGTTTTTAAAGAAGTTTCAACCAAGTTTTCGGATAACAGAGTGCCGGAGAACAGAGGTATCTTATCTTGACAGATTAGGAGAAATAGTGTCAGTAGCACCATAGACAATAACTTTGCTAATGATTTCGACCCCTGAAATTCATACGACCGTCCTCTCTTTTGTTTCCGACGAGAAACAAAAAGGAATTGAGTTCGACAGAAAATCTCCATTAGCTGGATCACCCTGTAGGATTTATGGATACTGGTGATATTTTTTTTACTCTTAGCAAGAGGGTAGTTATTGTCAGGTAAGCCACCTCAAATTCTACAGTTAACTCACGCCCTCTCTGTACGGCTACTTTTGCAGGCACTAAGTGAAGTACTGTGTTAGAACCACAGGAAGTATTGTATTCACGGAATCTCGTAAAACCCCATGATGTCTGCTTTAAGTTAAAAAAATCAATTCCGAAGAAAAGTTTTACAGAAATGATTTTTTTCAATGCCTTTGGCATCTCCGTGCACAACAATAATCACAAAGGTATGAAAAGCTTAGGCGGATGCATTATTTAACGATACGAAACAGATATAAAAGAAGCCACGTGCCGTTCGCGTGGCCTTTCAGTGGAACGGCATGTCGAGCTAATTCCACGGGGAAGGTAATACAAACGTCGTATTCCGGTGTCATGTGTGGGAAATCGTTGGACGCACCAGAGCAAAACGGCACGCGACAGCGAAAAAGGTGCTGGAGAAAAAAGTCCCTGTAATTTTGAGAACCACTGTCAGCCATTTTGTCGTTAACCATCCATGAATACATAGGCGTAGACATGAGTTGGTTATACGGAGACGTCGTTGTATCCAAATAGTTCTAAAGTCACGTGAACAATGATCACAATAGGGCGACTGCTTCCGTGACATAAGGATCATCCCAATCTTGGATTTTCATACGAAAACTTATTCTAACCTGTCAGAGGTAAGAATAAATCTTAACAAAAGTCACGATCAGCGCACTCGTATGGGTAATTACTTGACAGTACAGCTGGATACAGTATGCAGATAGAAAACAGCATCCTAACGGAGCTGCCATGTCGCGTTTATTTACAATGTATTTATACTTGTACTCATTGAAATTATAACCCCGGTGTCGCGAGTAACGGCGTTTCACCCCTTACTGTGAGGTTGATGGTCGTTTAGTACACGTCAAGTATGTCCAGTAAAGTCGTACGGTTATGGCTGCAGTTACAGAAGAGACACTTTATGAAATAATTTTTTCCTTCCAACCCTCAAAAGAGTAATACGTTCGTATATCGACTGGATCGCGTAGTGGATGTCATAAATGTGTATTCCTAGATTGCATCCGCTATGGTACAACTATTTTCATGTTCGACTAGGGCACGTGTATATTCGACTGACGATAGCAATTGGTATAAAACGTAGCGGGTAGATTTTTAATAGATTCCGAAGAGCCCTCATGCATTTGACCGTTATTACTTCCTACCTTGATGTCTTCCGGAAGAAGTCGTATCTTTGGAATCTCCCGGCAAAAGTGCAAAGCGTCAAGAACTCACGAGCCGTGACGATCGTCGTGTTGTTAGAGGTTATTTGTTTTGTCGTTCCACTTTTATTTCACTAGGCTACACGGCAATGTTTGAATCTACAAAGCGGATAGATTGTGGTTCACTGTAGACATTACACACAGAAACCGGGAGGTCTGACTTTGTGTGAATAATAAAAGGTGTAACGAACATCGATAGAAACGCCGGGACCGTAGGAGCCACTGAGTTTGCCGTAACTAATTTAGTTCCTTTTGTCTTCGCTACGAGTCGCCGCGGTGGCGCGTGGCGTTGGGCGGTAAAAACAAAGATTAGTCACGAGGCCGTTACGCATTTTATTGTTACTTAGTTCTGGAAAATGTATCTGTAACATTAAAAACGAAGTGTTTATGCTTTGCAGCTCATGAACAGACCCAAGATTAGTTATGAGTTTCGAAGGCATGACGAGACTGAACCATCCCCTCTTGTATACTTGGGATCAATTTCAAAATGGCATCGAGCCATGTCTAATGACTCATAAATTGCTCGACTCCCCTATTCAATTTCCCCCCCCCTAAACTTTGTTCAGTAGTTAGGTTAGGTCGTTAAAAATGATATTTACCATTCTCATGAGTTATCTATTTCAATTTTTCTAGTCTTGCTCGGAAAATAAATATCAAAATAAAATGACTCCTGTAGGCCTGTAACTGTTCTCTTTACTACCAAAGTCAAAATAACTATCGTTCTTATAACGTTCTCGATTCGGTACTGGCTTCAGTGGTAATCGTACTAATTAATCAGTTCGTACTTCACACCTTGGTGAACCCACCTTGCGCAACTCCCTACGATCCCTCGTCACGAAATGCTCATAAAAGAATGGAGGATCCGAACAAGTTCCGGTTGGCTCGGCGCCACGCGTCCTTTCCGGAAGTGTAATCTTGGCGATATACATGCGCATTATTGTTATTATCAAAATTAAGATTGATATATACATATATATATATATATACCATGATAAATTTCATATTCATCGACCACAGAGTTCAATCAAACTATGTAAATTAAGCATAAATTAGCTATAACTCTTTCACTCACTGTCCGACTCCCTTAGACACACAAGCGTGTCTTTCTATTTTTTTTTCCCCCTTTTTTTCTCGTCTTCTTCTCCAGGATGACGAGGCAGGTGTCAGAGCGCAGAAGCACTTCCTAGGTGGCGGCTATGGCAACATGTGGCCGGCCGTTACCCGCGAATGGGCTAACCGCGCGGATTCTATGATTCCACGATTACCTTGAGATTCTAGGTATAATACCCGGTACGATTCGCCGTATGAATTACGAGAAGCATTATGAATAATTAAGCGCGTTAAAGAATTGATTGTCCTTTATATCGCTTACGGAGAAATTAATTCCTGAAATTTAATGCCATTAAAGTTAACGTTTGTGATAATATAATAATAGTAAAATTTTTTCAAAAATTTCTTATACGGACAATAGAACCACAATAAAAATATTACAAACTTATAAAATTCCCCCAAAAAAATTTTTTAATCAAACAGGTTTGCACTATTGATTTTCTATGCCAATTCAAATGACGACGGATACCAATTAATACTTGTTGATTGTGACGAATTGTTTTTTGATCGGTTCTACGCGTCGGGGTCCTGAATCGCATCGAGTCCGTAACCGAAGACTGAAAACAAGTTTGATTCCTCGAAGCGACCGATTCTTCTCGAGTCAAGAATAAACTTACCAACAATTCATAAGCTTCCGAGCTTCGTCATGCTAGCAAACTATCCCACACACTCTCCTGAAATGCCTTTGGTACGTGGTATTAGTATAGGATTCTAGGATCACGTATGTATCATGCCTTCACAGTATATCACTGATAGAAGTTCAGTGACTGTCAGAAGAACTATGAACTCAGGATCAATAACGGTCCGGCTTACGGATGATGATCGAAAACGATTCTCAATAAGATGAAAATGATTATACGCGTTAAATTAAATGAAAAATCTTTTTCATTATTCTTGCATGGAATTTTTGAAAACTCACATTTTTTATTATTGAGGCAATTTTTTTTCAAAAATCAGTTGAGCGACACTGACAGATCGGATTCACGTTACGTGTAAATAAGTAATTAGTATTATTAAGTCGTATCTTGGCCTGTACTGTACGGTTCAAAGTATTAAGCCGTGTTTGATTCTTAAGATGAAGAAGGAAGATGCTGAGTGTAATGGTATACCTACCTGTACAGTTTACGGAAATCAATAAAGTTCAATGCTAATCCATTGACAATAGGAATCATCAAGTAATCAGTACCGTGACTGTGATTAATATATTGAATTATATTTACTGAGGATAAGTGTTTGAACTTTTGAAATTGCTTGTACGAATCGCGTATAATGACAGTGTGAAATGAGATTTGGATTTTTTTCGAAATTTTTTTCCATTTTAAATTTGTGGTTAAGACAGGCATAGTCAAATTTTAAAATCGATCGTTCACTCAATCACTGAATGAGAGGCTGGGCAGTATAACGAGATGTTATAAAAATTGGCAAAAACACGTTTAAAAAATTTTAGCCATTAAACGTCCCACGCGCCCTAACCTGTAATTAGAACACCTTGGGTGTGATTCTAATTATGGGTTCGCAGCACCATAAATCTCAAACCATTAGAAAAGCCAAGAAGGTCATGTTTGGATGAACCCAGTCCGTCGTTTTAGGTATAAGAGAAACAAATGCCCTGAAAAGAGCCGCTTATGTTTTATTAACCTTTGAACCCAACCAAACCCGACAGCAATATTACGAAAAACGAATAATCAAAAATTGGCTTAAAAAGTCAATAAAAAAAATACACTGCCAATTTAATATTGATTAAAATCATTTTGTAATTTTCATAATTATTATCGTAATACTGTAATCAATCTAACTCCAATCCCTATACAGGACGCTTGATAATTCTTCCAAATAAGGTTATGTATCAAGTATACGTGTAATAAGTTTACGCAAAGAGATAGGCCGACGTGGACCTAGCACGTAATACGTGGTCGCAACACGTCCGTCAGACGAGCCATTATGCAGTAAATCACGGTCGATTGTCTGAACTGTAACTCGATGTGTAGGCAGGTAATAATCAATTTATGCTCTTCATCAAAACCTTATAAATTGATTATCTGTACGTCATATCCAGACGCGACTCATCCCAGCCTCCCTGGTCTGTACCGTTTTCGTCCCATGGACAAAACCAGCCGCATACAACGTCCGTAAAGTATACATATACCCTCGTTTCGCCGCCATTATTACACTGCATTACAGCTACGTTACATTACCAGCATTACCATCGGCATTGTCGTGATTATTCCAATTAGTATAAATACACTATACACCAGTGCTTGCAAAGTGCCAGTGCAATTACATAACAATAAAAAAGATTATATCGAAACAATCTTATGGACGCTGCGTCTAGAAAATTATGGAGACAAGACATAAATTTTCTTCATAAATTAAGCCCAGTCCACTTGACAGGATCCTACGTACCTATAATATACGACCCGTAAGAAAATTCTATATATATATCATATACGCAGTAAAAACGAAAACCTAGACCCAATTCCGCAAAAGTTCATTTGGAGACGTATTAGCGGAGGATAATGAGCTTTCAGTTTCACCAGCCGGCCCCCTTTTAGCAAATTTTTGGCCGCGTGCATCGAAAAATATTTTCCTTCCCAATTTTTTTTTCAAACTGCTGAGTTTCCGGCAAAAGGGAAAAAAGGGACCGAGAGGGTCTCAAAAATTAAATGAGATACGCCCCACTCGGGAGCCTTCAGTGATTCCGTCCCAATGGGTCTTTCCTACTCACATATAACGTACGTATATACATCAGTAAGTTGGTCAACCCGCATTAAAAAATAGGAAAAAAAAATTTGACCATTTTTTTTCAAAAATAAATTTTATAAGACTAAGAAACAATTTTACAAACGGACAAAATTAATCCTAGGATTTGATTAACACGTTTATACATATCATACAGAGTTATTCTCGACCAACCTACCACCTGAAGCTAGCCTTTCCAATCGATCTCTACGACAGAACCAACTTCAGGTGGTACGTTTCTTTAAATATATACAGATATACAGTAAGACATCGGTTAACGCTTAATATACGTTTTTCGAATCTAAGCTAATCAAATCAGCACTAATAGGAACCACGTGTCACAGCGAGGATAAAAAATAGTCGTTTAAAATATAATTATAAATAAGTACTCTTAAACAGAAATTTAATTTTCCTCGTTACTCTGCACAGGATATAGCGATTGGTTTGAAAAATGGAGAAATTACCATTTTAGTTGAAATTTTGAAAACCGTGCTATATGTGATAACAGCTTAAACCAGGGTGCATATATATATATATATATATATATATATTCGTATACATAAATTCAACTGACACCGAGTATTGACTTCTCAAGCCGCTGGAGCTATTGGCTTTTCCTAATAGTTCTAAGCCGCGATTGACGCACGTGTATCGAGCAATATTTGCACAATAAGCCACCCACGGATCGGCGAATATATCGCGAATCGGTACAGGCAAACATTGCAAAATAAGTTGGACATATTTCGTTCTCATACCCGAAGCTCCGACCACGGCTACTTAGTGGCTATTACTGCTGATAAACGAAAAGGACAAGGTACCTTCACAAATGGTCGACTACGACAGTCACTAGCAGCTAATACATCGTACGATTTATGAAAAGTTTACAGATATAATTAGCCATTGCGAATTTGGTTCCTTACCGATATCACCAGCAGGCGTAGTCAAATTTGCAAATATTGATATAGTAAGTGTCAATTTTTACAACATCCATCTTATCGGGTACAACGTTCTATCGGAGGATACAGATTGGCGGATTATTTGAGAAATATGATAATGAATATTATTGTTTTTTGAAATTTATCATAGTCAAAATTATTTTTTTAAATATAGCATGAAAAAATTTTGCATTTTTCAAGGAAACGCGGAAATGTAAAACGATAAGAGGATATGCAAATAAATTTGTTTTATCGTTGAATGCCAAGTCAGAAATATATATAAGGTTTAGTTCACAAGTAAGCGACAAGAGGATGCTCGTGCATGGTACCGAGTACATATTTCGAAAATAGAAGTCTATTTATAAAACTTCATTGTTTGCATATATATATATATATATATATATATATATATATATTAGAAACCGCGTGATAGAACTTATTCTAATATATATATATATTAGATAATATTAGATATAATAGATAATATTAGATAATATTAGATAATATTAGATAATATATATATATATTAGAATAAGTTCTATCACGCGGTTTCTAATGCACATCGAATATTTACGTACGGACCTATCGCAACACATAACACCGTAAACATGTTTTCAGTAAATGACGTGTTGACATTTGAAAAGTATAAGAACAAACATCAAAAAAGAAACGTCGGCGAGATAAACACCTGAGACATTTCGAGTAAAGAAAATACGAGTCAAGCCACGCGCTGGCTCTCGTAAAGTACAATCCTCGTAAAGAAGTCAAATTTGTCGGCATTTGCCAACCCTGGGGCGTTTAAAGTCTCGTAAAGTAAGTGAAAATTGAGAAAGAGAGAGAGAGAAAAAAATAATAGGTACCCAAAAGGTCAGTTTGAAAAATTCCAAAAAAAAAGAAAAAAGCAGGTCAATACTATTTCCCCTTGAAACCATCTGCTAGTAAATACAAAGAAAAGTCCGATTTCGATAAGAGACTATTTTTTTTGGAAATTCATAATTTTTGGGAATACGTCGATTTTTAAAGAAAAAATATTTTACCACTACTCATTGGCTACTCGCGTGTCTCTAAATGATGTTGGATGACAATTTGACGTCTTTCTCTTTCATATCCATGACACGTAATATCTCTCTCTCTCTCTCTCTCTTTCTCACACAGTCCGTGCCTATCTCGATTCTCTCTCGTCGACGCAGCATCGCGCACGATTTTGCATAAGACGTCGCTCCTGCTCGCGCCTTACTACAAACAAGCAAGCGGCTACCTGGTGCTTCGTGACTCCTTAGCCCCCAGCGAAGGGAGGCGTGTCCGAAACGCGCGGCTTCTACAAAGAGAGCCCACTTCCCTCGGGTGCAGACCGTCAACTGTAGTGGGGCCCCACCACTTGGGCCTGAACCTACCCCCACTCACCAGTCAAAGTCTTATACAAGAAAAGCCAGCAGCATGGTCCAGCACGAGATCGCCAGGTAGAACTTCTCGGTCAGTTTACGCAACGCTCTCGTAGGAGACGCACACACGATCTAACGAGAAGATCATAAGAGAGGATCCGAATAGGAGGAGTAAAAGACATAAAAAGGAAAATAACAGAAGAAAAAAAGATACGAGATCAAATTTTGGAAAAAAAAATTTTTTTCTACACGACTGTCAGGTCCATGTATTATGGTCTGATTTAAATTGACAGATTTTATATCTGACCGATATATATATATCATATACGGCAAGGAGTCAATTAACCCAAGAAGATGAGCTCATACGTGAGCTTTCAACAGTACGAGCTTTTGGATTCCGAAGGTTATGGATCGGCAAGTAGTCCGGAATCGAACCCACAGAATTGTTGGCCTGTTCCGGAAACCGCGTATCCACAGCCGCCTAGATCGCGCGGTAGCAGCTGCGGAAGTGTCAGTTCGATCGACAGTCAGGTCCAGCAGGATTATCAGGAATTGACCAATGGCAACTTCCCGGTGATGTCTTGCAACGGTTTTCAATTTCCGGGCGAGTGCGGAGCCGAGTTCTTCAAAGGTTATCAGGCGGGTTATCGGGCGGAGACGGGAAAGTTACGGGAGGACGTTAAGGACATCTGTAGGACGTCCGGTACCTGTTACGAGGAGACCTACTACCCTGAACAGAGAAAACCGGAAGTTGAGTTCTACGGACGGTGCGACTATCAGCAGGACAATTTCGCCAAGGGTTACGCAGCTAAGAGCGACGGGTACACGCCGAAGAGTGATTACTTCCAGAAGGATATTTATCTGGGTGCCGGATGTTACCCTGTTCAGAGGAACGATCAGCAGCAGCCTCAACTTCAGCCGAGGTACCAGAAGGAACTTCATCACGACTCCTTGGACTACCCTAAAGTCCATCACAGCAAGGATACTCTTCACAAGGTCAAGTCTGGTACACCGGGTGTCGAAGTTCTAAGGAAACGTAGACTGGCTGCCAACGCACGTGAACGCAGACGAATGAACAGCCTGAACGACGCCTTTGACAGGCTCAGGGACGTCGTACCGAGTCTTGGAAACGACCGGAAGCTCAGCAAGTTCGAGACGCTGCAAATGGCCCAGACATACATATCGGCGCTGTACGAGCTTCTACAACGGGAGTGAGATAAACATGGGAATTATTTTTTTTTTCAAAATTGCTCACGGTCTTGTGACGAGACGAGGAGGAAGTAACGAACCGGAAGTAACGTGAAGACAAAGGCGAATAAGACAAACTTGTTATTTTCGATAGGTACGAGGATATCGTCAGTGCGATGAACTCTGATTGTACATAGGGCCAGTAATACGATACACAAGACTTGTAAATAACGGTCTAGCCAAGCTTAAGTTATATTTTTGAATTAAGTAGCTAATTGTGTAAATAATTACGTCAAAGTTATTCGGGAATGTTTTTTTTTAACGCAGACTACGGAGAGGATTTTACGCTCGTATTTCGTTATATTTTTCTTTTCTTATATCTCGCGCATGCGCAGTCACTCTCTACACGAATTTTCAATATGGCGTCGTTATTGTCGAGCTCTCTCCTTCATCTTCCAACTTTTTTTTTTCTTTCTTTTCTATCACATTCTCAAACACCCTCGACTTCTGGACGATGCAATTTTCTCAGTGCGCGTAATTAGGGATATGCAAAAATCACGGACAAATGGACGTCCTCGCCACCTCCACTTAGCAGTCAATCACAATTAAATACAATTTTGCCGGCCGCGGGCCTACGGTAATGGCGCAAAAAGAGAGCAAATTGATATCTCCTAGCTGACAGAATGATAGATGGAACCAAGAAGAACCGTCAGTACGAGTCTCGCAGAGAATCGTCTTCGGTATCTTCCATTACCGTTGCGGGTATTTCGCGTCTTTTACTACGTCACTCTCATAACTTAAATATCTGCCAGTCGCCGTATACAAAATCGCATCAGTTTCATCGCTGAAAAAGTCAATAGCAACGAGTGTCTTAACTTCGTGCTTACTTGATTTCACTGAGAGAGATCTTTACTTGAATATATATATATATATATATATACCTCGTGAAAAGATTTTAAAAATCAAAACAACACTGCTATCCATCACAGAGTAAGAAAGTCCATTGACTTTCAGGCAGATTGCAAAAAAAATCAAAAAATTGTTTTTACATAATTTTTATTTACTCTTCTATAATTTTGTTTGTCAAATTGTCATTTTCTCGCCTGCGACTATCAGCTAAGTAATACGAAGGCAAGAAAAACCGTAATGGCGACTTCTTGTGCGGGCATACACAACACTGATTATTCGACGCAACGTCTTCATCAAGACTGCACTTTATGCCTGACGTTCGTTTCTCTAACTATTCTTTTTATAATTTAACATTCAGTCACACCTTCACGTTATTATTCACGCTACGTACCGCGGTAGGAATTTTTTTTTCAGTGTGAAACAACCTGTAGGCTGATTGTTATATTTCGCTTGTACTGTTACGACAATCGGATTCAGTCATCCTGATAGTGATAATAAAAGGCTGGTTTTCATTGTACGAGAAGCAGGACGGACGTAAATGACACTCGAGTTGCCAAGTACCTTTGTATATAAATATTAGTTGCGTAACATTGACATTTGTATGTCCTCAGTATAATAAGATCGTATTAATAGGCGGTACTAAATTTTAAGATTATAAGATAGGATGAACAAATTTCCCACCAATTATGTTCCTCGTTTCAGACCAAATGTATTTAAGCAAGTGCAATCTTAATAAAAAACACTACAACACGATAAAAAAAATTTATTGATTTTTTTCCCTATAATCCAATTAATTGATCGCGCGATCGATAATGCATTGAATTAATATTTAAGGGGAGGGGCGGGGGCGGGGGGGTTAAAAATTTTCGTTTTTATATCATGGTATTTTGGTATTTAAAAAAACATAGTAATCGAAGGAAAGAGAAACAAGATGAATCTCTTAGCCTTATATTCCCATCGTCCTTCGCAAAGGTTAAATGCTGTAATTGGTATCTTAGGTAGACTGTAAGGATAAATCGATCGCAGGATGTTGGGCTTTGATAGAATGCTGGATAGCGGCAGCTACAAAGCAATCTTCTACTGGACCAAGTGAAGCTGCTACCGCGAGACAAATTGATACCAGCCAACGCACTCGCTCTTCCTACCTTACCGACCGAACCAGTCGGCATAATTCCATTGAGCCGAAGTCAGGGTCGCCGAGCATTGGGAGGAAGAAAAAGTATTGGAATAAAATCATATAAAATATTAAAAATTTTTAGCGTGAGTGCTTGGACCAAGATAAGTAATCGAGTACGAGATATGCCATGCGTCGTGAGAATTTTCGCCATTGGTCGAAAGTCCGTGGCGGGAAAAACGTGGGAATTTGAAAATTCAAATATGTAAACTGAGAGTTAGAGATAGTTAAAATTTTTTAAAATAACTTCTAATGCTCCTACTCTTATCAACTGTAAGAGACGAGTTAACCTTAACCCTGAAATTTATCGCAATCTTGTGGATCTGACCTTAAGGATTTTGACAGTTGCATAAAATCTTTTACTGCCTCTCGTAACAGTGTTAGACACTGACCACCGACAAACTGTATATCCTGGCTGTTCTCACTCCGTAGAAGCAATTGTCATAATTGCAACAATAATAGTAATCGCAGTAATGGAGGCTTACTATTGTAAGGCTACAAGCACATTATTTTATTGTTGCGTGATTACCAGTGGCAAAGACTGCTATCGGCTACTTCAACTGACTAACTGTGAAGAACACGTAATCGAACATCATCAGATTACAGCTCTAACATTAGTCTATAGGGTGGTCCGAGATAGAAAAAAAATGTTGGAAAATTACTACAGTCCTTCTTTACACATCTATCAAATATTTATCTAAGAGTAACCAACCGACAGTATACTCTCTGAAAGATCCTGTACCAACCTTACACTTAAGGTACACACTTGTATCAAAAAGAAAAGTACCGGATTTTACACTTGAACAAACAAAAAATCCGCTACCTACAAGGCGCATGTATACATAATCCGCACGAGTACGAATATCTTACTTTACTTGTTCCGCATAACAGTAGGACAGGTCCGGGTCTCTTAATGACTCGATGACTTTGCGCAACGGGCAGTCTCATTGAATCGAGTATATTCTACTTGAGGATCTGTGTCGTTAACCCTCTTACATGAAAGCCAGCCCTATTCTGGACCAACGTACGCATGTGTGTAAACGTAGCAAACATCTATTGTATACAAAGGTCGTTAATAGTCATCGAATACAGTATTGTTATTGTTGAAAATCGAACAATGACGGTTCGAGGACGATAAGCCTTAATCGATTTAACGGTTCGAGTGGTAAAGAATCGTCAAGAAGGTGGAACGACGCTAATTCGATATGAGTGCCGTAGAGAGGAATCTTTTCGCGTCATCAACGTCTAATTCATTGACCGTGGAGGGACGTCGGCGTTGCTGCTACCACTGCTGGTACAACCACGACAACCATCATCGGGAACCACCACCAACCACCAGTAGGTACAGTCAGTGCCGAAGTCCCAGTACATTTTCGCACTGTCACTAGGTAACCGTTCGCGTGATGCTTCTTCCAAGAGAGAGAGAGACAATACAGCGTCATTATTAATTCAAGTTCAAGCGTAGAAATTCTTGGAGCAACGCGGAAGCCTGGGTATTATTGCGCAGTTTGCTCGGCCGAGTCTACAGGCGAAAAAGAATATCCGAAGACCGCCACCCGTTGTTGCTTCCTCTCATTTTATCTGCCTTACAGTACTTATATATATATATAGAGTATCCTCGCTGGTCCGATCTTGAGCCCAGCATCACCCACCAGCGGACCGAGCCGCTTTACTCTAGCGGAAGCACCTCCCCCGGGGGGGTCAGACCAGTAGTACTTTTTGTCTCGAATCCAATGCCTCTGGGCTTAGGCGATACTTGTGGCGCTTCGCTATGCACCGAGCGGAACTAAATGACTTCGTATTTTCCCGCCGCCCTGAACGTAGCCGCGGATCTTGGTGTAGATTTTCTAAGGATCGTATCCAGTGGACGTCTTTATCGTAACTTCGTGTCTTGCGAGTTTCTCGGTGCTACCGACTGGATACATCCACGCCGAGTAATGTGATCCGTGGGAATGTTACATCTCCGAGTAATTTTCACAATGGCGTCGTGTGCAGATACTGGTCGTGGTGGGGATTTGAAATAAAATATAAAAATGTTAGTCGACGTAAATAATATAAATAAAATAATTACAGGAATCCAAGACAAAAAGGGGGTTACGACGAATCGAATCAGAGGCGTGTTCGCGATTGGTCCGTAAGATGGTCCAACGTAAATCGATATCATCGATCTCGATCGATCGTAATAGGCAAGGAGTATTGAACAGAGTGGTGAGAAGAGGACTTGATATCGGTCGCTGGGAATCTCAGTGCCCTATAAATAGTCGCGAGTTACCCTGGTAATAACAGATCAGAAGCGATCGATCGGACAAGACGTCGTTGGGCATATCGGTAATATCGTGAATGTGGCCGAGAGCCGATAATTAAATAGGGAAGCTGCCTGAAGTTGCCGCTGGTTGGGGCGACTGCGCAAGCGCGAAAGCTCGCACGGCGATGCGAGGAATTATTTTAGTAAGTGGTGCGAAAGGGGGGGAGAGAGGAGGAATCTTGGGACTGGAGGTTGGGGGAGACTGACCGGATAGAGACATCGCTGTAGAATGTAGGGGGGCCCTGGGGCCAGTTGAGGCCCTAGAAGATCCAGATATTACATCGCAAGGCTCGTAGTGGGGCCTTGTTAAAGGGAGGGCGACTGAAATATCGATGGCGACTGGCTTTACACGTTCTTTACAAGCGTGAATAAAGTTGTGTATACATTATACATAATCACCCTGTTAGAGCCACCCACGCTCATGCAGACTGTACATTAAGATTTCTTGTATATCCGATTTAGGTTGAATCCTAACCTCAATTCAGGAATAAACGTACGAACGGATAGGATATATTGCGGAAGATGATTTTGATTTGTAGAAAAAGATCGAACGGATGAATTTTGCCTGGGGACCATGTTAGCAGCCACACCTGCTTTATCTCTTGAAAGATTGAGGTTAGGTCTGCGCTCTTCGTCGACGTCCGCCAAAGCCATCCCAAGGGCGTTTGAATCAAGACTGAAGAGTGAGATGGGTAAGGATCTATCTAACCAAACCTAACCTAAAGTTAAATGATAGGATAAGGACGAAGGTGGAAACTGATGAAGTAGTACCGGAACACGCCTAGTTTATCAGGTGATAAATTGCGTGAATAGGTTATGATAGAGGATCCATGGTCAGTGGCCCGTTGAAGAGCAGTGGCAGATCTGAGCACTGATTGTCAGGAGTTACCTTAAGGTACGAGGGTTGTTACCATTCACTCCCATCCTCGCTGACTGGTCCACCCCTTTTTTATATACCCTAAGGGTTATTACAAATTATTATTCATCTCTCCTAGGAAGATGGCGCGGATCTACAGCTACGCTGCTCTTGATAGCATCTGCCTTGCAAACCTACCTGGGCTGGACTCCATCGACGAAATGATAAAAGATTCATTGCCATAGGATGCTTACTCTTTTTATCTCTATCTATATCCGAGGTATCTTTCTCTTTCTCACTCTGTATTGTCGGTACGTATTGTATCCTTTATTTAAACTCTCATCATCCCTATATATCTATAGGATCCACTTAGTCCTTCTGGATCTTCTCTGTCGCTCCTATCTGGTCCGAGTTCCTGAGCTCTGCTTGCCGATGAAAGCGATTTAACGCCGCCGGTACCGATGCGTTGATTTCACTAACGAAGCCAACAATTTATCGTGTTCCGATTGTTCGACGTTCTTCTTTAAAAAATATATATATACATTAATGGTCGGATTAAATGAATCGAAATACTAAGCATCGAAAGGATATGGTTATGTGTATGATTTGTGGAGAAAAAACTGTAATTATTAATCTTACTGGATATTGACTTTCTTCGTGGAATTTCAGTCGGAATTAAAATTCCTACGTCTCCTAGAAGAGATCCGATACTCTCGGAGTCGTGGGTCGGACCCTCGTGGCAGGATACTATGTTAAAGTTAAGGTAGGTCGGGGCGTAACCCAGGATCGAACGAGTCAATAACTCGTTCCTTACTCCTCCACCTACAATGAGAAATCGCCGAGCGATACAATGAATGTGGGTGCACCCTTGATGTATCGCGAAGTTGGTGCGCGAAGTACGTGGCGATCTGCGCGTAGGCGAGTCGTTGCGATGTCTTCATGAAATCTTATACTAGTGAGATATATATATGTGACTTTGCATAGTTAATTATTAGTATTGATCATTTTGAAGATCATTGGAAATAATTTAAAAAAATTGTAAAGTCTGTCTTGAGAATAAGATTGTTACTTGCTAAGGCTGCTGAGTGTATTTTTTTAACTGGAGTCGCCATTCTTTTCTTTGGATTCTCTAAAATTGTAACGGATAATGGGGCATCCTCGAAACATCTCGCACTTGTGCAATTCAGGGAATGAAAGGCAATGGCGCCAACCTTAGTAAATACTCCAAAAAGTACAACCCTTTTGGGAATGGCCAGGCTGTGTTATTTTCTTCTTCAGGAACCAGCAATTCCTTTTCGCTATTTTGGATGCTTCCATACTTGGGAGGAGGACCCCGGGACTTCGGGACCCAGGTCTTTGGGACCTGGTGCTCTGCGTGAGGCACGAGACAATAATTCCCCGCCTGAGGCGGTTGCCTTGCTCGCGCTTCTAATCCGCCGGCACTTTGCGCGGCAGTGAAAAAAGGCCGGGGAAAAAAGCTGAAAAAGAAGAAAAACAAACATCGGCAAAGACTCGTAAGAGTAAAATTTAAGTACATGGTAGATATATATGTATCTATTGTCTGGTTTTAAAAAATCTTGGCTGCATCTTTAGGACCGACGAATGATACTAGACGTCGTTGGATGACCGAAGATGGCAAGAGAAATCGAACACGGTGCAGCCGTTACCGAGAGCACGAATAATTCCTATTATGATTAACGCCTGGAAAGTTGTAGCAGGATCGGTGTCGTGTGAGGACTTTCTGAAAAGAATAATAATGACTACACTTTCTTTCTAAACTCCATACA
This sequence comes from Trachelus troglodyta, assembly GCA_030142635.1. Classification (NCBI taxonomy): domain Eukaryota; kingdom Metazoa; phylum Arthropoda; class Insecta; order Hymenoptera; family Cephidae; genus Trachelus; species Trachelus troglodyta. The sequence continues at coordinate 264,590 of JARQTJ010000053.1, forward strand.
AAAGGTACGGTTGCCATCTTTCAATTTGTTTCAATATTCTTTCCTTACGGATAAACTTACAAAGTGTGTAATACAATGTACTTGCGTTGGTCGGTGCTTGACATCAATTCTACAGGAAGTGGCTGATATAAATTCCGGAAGCGGAATCAATTTACAGTACGGTGTAACGCAGCCAGGAAAAATCAGACAAATTGATTTCCGGTGGTTTCTTTTAAAAGAAGCGTGCCTTTTCATGAAAGAGCATTGACTACAAAAATAAGATACTCCCCAATCTTCCATGCGGTCATACCTGAAAAAAGGATCCAGTTATACCAACATGTAAGCATAAATATGTACTACATATAAAATTGAGTCTTTAAAAATATTAAAAAATTTTATTTATCAACAGTTAATACGAAATGTAAAAATTATTTTGCCATTGAACAATAGCAAAACTCACTCGATGGGGTAAAATTTCAAAAATCGGTCAAGAACCCAATACAAGTATTCTTTTCGAAAAATCCTTGGAACGAAGCACTAATGGTGTCCGAGGGCTATCACGAAGACACAAAATTCCGCGGGCGACGATTTCGAAGTATCCAATAAGAAGGTGGAGGATAAGGAACGTGAAGAGCAGAGGTACCAAATGGGGTTTCCAGTTCCAGTGAAGTTCCTCGTAGAATTCCTACGAGATTACAAATGAAGTTAAAGAAAAATCGTGTGAGCCCCCAAGCATTTTCTCGAGTGTCTTTCTGCACGTGTAATGCCCATTTACCTCAAGGCAGCGTCCAGAGTTCGCGATTTAATTAACAGGCCCAAAGGATCAGTGCAGCGACCAAAGCCATCGTAACGACTTAATGGAGGCCTCTTTTACTTCGGAGTCACAAAAATTACAGTCGTAAAAGGGATTGCCATTCCGAGCCGTGTAATATGGCAGTGAACAAGCATGCAGAAAAGGGTAAAATTCCTAGATACATAATTTTTTCAAAATTGGACAAAAAATAGTTTACTCACGCATAACCTCTATAACGTATTACCTTAAAGTCCAGCGTGAGACACACTTATGGCATTATACATGCATCATCCCACCAATCAAGTACGTAAACGTAAGTCAGCAACCTAACCTAAGAAAATCATGTTGCAATTAAGACGCGACAACGTAACCAAGAAATCACCAAGTTTAATCGCCCTTTGCGAAATTGATCGTACGACTGATTTCTGAAAATATCACAGAGCCGTCATGACGCTATCTGAATATTTTCCCACATTCACATACGTACGTAAAGTCCACACGAAGCAACGCGATATCCCTGCAATCGCATTATGCATACGTGCTACACATGTATACTTGGCGACGTAGTTTATATGCATATAGAACGTGTCATAGAAACGCACTGAAGATAAACTCATAAAAGAACACAAGAGGTTAACTCGGGCCGATCTCAAGCACAACTAACAGTGGCAATTAACTCGGCGAGTGTGTCCTGCTCCAAGACTTGATTTACGTGCAGACATTGCAGTTGACGTGAGTGCAAGGGAGAAAACTGTGGAAACCAACAAGAAGAAATAAGGATTGATAAGAGAGAAATGAAAAAAGAATTTTAAAAACATATTTTTCCTCAAAACATAACCTCTCCAATGAAAAGGTACTTCCGGTGTAAACATAACCTACACTTGACACTATTGACAGGTACGATACAAACGTAATAGACAAAGTGAGGTTATATCATTAAAATAATGTCCCTCCCTTGTTACAGAGTCTGTGTAGATGTTAAAGAACTTATCGATGCTACTGACAGTCACTAACACGTTCGCTGCCAACAATGAGTTATCTCGTGGTGAAACCGCTGAAAATATCGTTCGGCAGCGAACGTGTTAATATAGTGTTGTGAGTCCTCGTCTACCTGGTGTGTTGAATCCCTTCTTGAGTTTAATGATCCTAGCCGGGGTAAGGATCGTATATGCCACTGGAATAGGTAAGTCAAATGGATATTACTATCAAAAATTGCATTCTGAGTGCATAGATGCAATATAAATTTATATATATGTCCAGTGTAGATGCATTGTCAGATAGATCATAAATCATGGAACGTTCAAGGGACACGATGATTTCACCTTGGGAATGATCCAGGAAACGAGAAGATGGTCCATCGATGTCATAAGGATTCACGTGTGACCGTCACGATATCCTTTTGCTTACAAAGATCTTTAATGCCAGCGCAGTCGGACGTTTCTATTCAGTCGGAATGGCCGACGGCTTGCGGTAATGCAACTGCAAGTGCAGCGCACGGGACAGGGACGGCGCAGCACGATGCGGCTGGACCGTTGCGCACGGTTAGATCTTGAAAGGGATGCTGCGAGTTCATAAGTTAAGCGTTCTTCCTCATCCTTGGGCTTTGATGCACCAGCCACCATAATGGAAGATTTATCGTGATATCATACGACTTCGCGATAATTTGTTATCTCAGAATTTTCACGTCGATTCAAAAGAAAGCGTGGACGAACTTTTTATTTTATAAAAAAAAGTTTTTTGTTATATAAATGCAGTTATGACTTTCTATATACGAATTCGTTGTAGAGTGTGTGATTCTGGGGAAGATAATATTGTAGCTGTCACGTGTGGCTTATATATAGTCGTTTATATTATTGCGTGTATATGCGATTAGGAAACAGTTAGGCCAGTCTTTGTAGATTGTGGATGCGGCTTGTTGATGATTTTATAGGCAAATTTTCGAGTGCATTCGAGATGAATGCTTCTGCCTTGGTAGCTTATTGATATTCTCACCCGAGGCAGAGCGATTTTTATAAATAATGATGATGCACCAGGTGCCGTCCATTGGGATGTAGGACCGCTCCCAGCATCCCGGCGTCTTAGCATCCCAATATCGAATACAATCAAAGGCCGATCGAGCACAATGCAGACGATTCACTGTTACGACTCTCATTATAATTTTGCGTGAGGGACGAGTTCGAATAATAATTATTAAAGGGTTCACAGTCGGGCCCGTTTACACGTCACTTTTACATCCAAACGAAATTCCAGGAAGTATTATAAATCTCTTGATAGAAGATTGATCAGACTGATCTCAATTTCCAGGAAGCTGTGGACTCCTCTTATGTTTTGCTTGTCTTATTTATCTTGATAGGAGAGGTAGTGGAAATTTTATAAGATTTATATATGCCACGTCGTATACGTCTCCCTATGCTAATTTGCTTGTCTGATATATTTTTATTTTTTATTTTTCATAGAAACCACCTTAAGACACGCTACCCACGTTTCTCTTGATACGTTGTGAAACTTTCGTTTCCGCGACTCCAATGTTCCTCTTGGTGGAGAACCCAGTGCCGGAAGGATATTGCGTAAACGGAAGTGCGTGAGGACTCTTTGTCTCTTGGAGTCTTTGATGGAATCCACCTGAGGACTGTAGGGCAGTACAAAAGCCAAGAGAGGAGAAAAGAAAGGATGTGGAAAATTATGAGAGTCGATCATTTGACTCGTGAAGGATCGACTTACTGTATTACTGTAATCAGACGTATTGGAGTCGAACTACGGATTAGTCAGTTTCAATTTTATGGACTCATTGATTAACCGATTATTATTAATTGACGTGATACAGTAAGTAAGAATATTAGTAATTGAAGATAATTTAAAAAATTTTGTTTAAGAACATTCGTCATACGGAAGTGTATACCTCGTACGTAAAAATAACTTAATTTAGTGAAATATATTCAGAGAGGTAGCAAAAGAAAGAAGGAAAAGAAAATGGGCAAAACGCTGAGAATTTCTTGTATCGAACGTGACGTTATAATTCAGCTCTGTGTTTCCGCCTCGGGAGGAATCTCTTTGTCAGCCGTGCAATTACGTCATGAGATTTTGCAGTTTCCGCAATGGGGTATAAATACGAAAGGAACAAAGGAAGAAGAAAGAGAAGCAGATTTTACGCAGCTTCGCTTCGTCTTCCTTCCTGGAATCCTTTCAGATCGAATCGTCGCTTCCATGCATGGGGTTGTCTTCCTTCCTATAAGTATCGGGGATACCGAACGAAGAAAAGGAAATCGAAAAATAAAAAAAAGTAGAGGAAGCAAGGACTCCTAGCTGAATTAACGGAACGGATCTTTTTGATATCAATCCTGGAAACAGATGGGATCGATTAAGGCAATTTAATCTCAGTATCCACATGGTTCTGGATCCTTGACTTAGCGGGATCGAAGGATCAAGGAAAACCCATTCCCTTAGGAAAGTGTTGTGACTATTGTTACCCTTAAATGGATCTAATGTGGATCATTTATCCAACCCTGGGTGGTCCACCTGCGAATATTACTTCTGTCAAACCATGAGGTTAAAAAATGTTGACTCCGTTTATCATTTTTGGATTTTTCATTGAATTTCATACAATACAGTTTTTTAATATACTCCAAAATCAAATAGTACAATGTAAAACTGTCGAAATTATATATTTTGAAAATGTTATCGAATATTATATTTTTCTCTATAAGTATATCGTATATGAAGACCACACAGGAGGATTCAGCACAATACACAATAATGCCAGTCACGAAACCCTCGCGATTGAACGATCAAGACGTTCCGCCGGTTATTAGCGCGATGAACGGATTTAAAAGGGACTCCATTTTGAAGCTGTTATAACCCGCGACTTCTTTCTAGGGATTGTTTGCCATTGTTTGATCGGGGTTAAAAGTTTCTAAGCGCCCTTAAAAGCCGAGTAATTCGCTTCCTTCCGCCACCCACGTCGAAGCGCGCCGGCAGCTTGCTGCTTTCTCCGCAGGTCGTTAAACTAAAAAAAAAAATTAATAAGGATAAAAAAAATTAACGCCAGACTTAAAAGAATCCGAAACCCTTCGTAATTTTCATTCATCAAGAATTGCGTAGTCTTTTCACTTTTTCAAATTCCCTAAACTGTAGGAATCTACCTTTTCTTCAATTTTTTTTTCCTCAAGTTAGACATTTTCTCGGATTATCCTTTTCATTATGTTCCAAGGTCATTCTACCCATTGTAATATACACAGTAGTCAGTGGATACCAAGCCGCAAGGATTATAACGCCCTTACAGGCATTTATGACTACTTATTCGTCTCTACCTGCCTTTTAAGGTTTTGCACAATTAGCCTCGCGCCATATTTCACCTAACTTCCAAATCGGCTGTGGTTACCCAACGGCAATGAATTCCCTAGGTAATATTTAAGAAGATAGCAGAATATACAGTTGTAACAAAAAATACAATAAAAATCACAAGAACCAAGTATGTCCTGTTGGAATTTAAATTAGGTAAAAAAAAAAACAAAAAAATTTCACTGACGCAAAATCTATAAATAGAAAAAACCTGCACGTGCCAATAAAGAATTTCGTAACGATTGTCCTAAGATATCCTGGGACGACAATGCATCTTTCGTGTAGGCATTCGGTACAGCAGCTGCAGCTGCATATGCACTTAAATCCGATAAGCAAGTGCACCTGCGCTCAACGGGAGTGAACAAGGTAATTAAATTACATAAGAAAGTGAAACAAGTGTTCGGGTAGATGAGCGTTTTTAGAATTTACAAAATTTCCCAAAATTTTCATAAAATATTTTCTCGCTCTTTTCTAAAATAAAAATATATAAAAAATGTACACGAAAAAATTCATCATCACCAATGACGTTATACGTTTCAATGAATATTCTAATGATATATTGCCGGCCACGCCCGGTTCCTTTTCACTTGCATGAACTGTAATTAGCAATCAGTTCGTAATTGCAATTACCTGGTGGAGTTAATTGTTTAAGAGATTTAAGAGACGCCGCGATCTAGATTGAGCCAAGTCGGCAGTCTAACAGAAGAACATAATATATATATACAACATAAAAAGAAAAGTGAATCGACACGAGTAAACCAAAGACTGTGAACGAAGCCTTAAAGGTTCTAAAAGTCACTGCCTGTTCTATCCGAAGAAACAACAACAACAGCTACAATACAAAACAGCTTGTTTCATGGAAACACGACCAGAGAATAAAACTGGAAGTCGGATACCTGGAGTGAAGTAAAATAGAAAATGAATCTGCAGGCTATGGATCTATTCAAAAGTTGAAGATGATTTAATTGGTTGATGCGATTTTGAAAAACCTATGGATTTTATTGTATCCTCAAGACTTTAATATACTGGGTGTTTCATAATGGGTGGTCGAAGAAGGATATATATTATGTATATCCAATTACACATATTTGTGCACATTGAACATATATTATATACATGACGTATCCTTGTGCAATAGTAAATGAAATATTCGCAGTAAGTGAAGAATAAACTCGTGTCTTAATTTTTTTTATCAGTTTCTCCAGAGTGAAGTTCGCTTTAAATGAACGGAACAGTGAACGGTACCTTAAAGCTAGTGCCATAAGCCTTTGCTCATAACCATGCATTGATTGCCTATAAGGAAATGGCAGTTAAATTAAAATTTAATTTATATCTTATTAAATTTTTGTCTACCGCCACCAAGAAGACTACCGTTCGGATCATCATTGCCATTGGCCACTGGCACTCCTGTCAGCAAGGATTTCTTGTCCTTGCACACGGTCGACGTTGATTTATTGAGACGCGCGACAACGGCGCGTTCAATGTTTCGTCAATAAAACAGTAACGGTACATTTGAGAGTACATTGGAATTTCTCCCAAAAATTCTCTCTCTTTCTCTTATAAATACTTGCTCGCTCTCTCTGTCTCTGCTTGTCTCAGAAGCCAGTCACGACTATTAAAAGACAGCGTATCGGTTTTTATGTCAGTAAAAATAGCAAGATACAAAACAAATTGTTCATTTCAACGACTGAAATCATCATTTTTGGTCGTTTCCTTTTTTTTTCTATTTCGAAAATCAAAATTGGACCGATTCTTAAGAAACGGAGACTAGGAGGTCCCTTCGCATTTGGTACGTAACGAATTCCAATGAACGGTAAGTTTCGCCAGAAGACGTAAATAAAGAAACTGATCTTCGAGAGTCACACCAATTTCGACGTGGGAGGCTTCTTCATTTTTTCTTCTTCCTCTTTCTCTTCAGGAGTTTTTCTCTTTGACAAAAGTAGGAAGTCATTGTCCAAATGATTTCCACTGATTGTGTCAATGTACACTAGGTCCTCGTACCTGACCCTCGTTCCGCTACCGAATGTCATTGATCGGACCAATCGATGACTTCTGTTATGTATTGACATCTCAATTAAGGATCCTAACTTGGCTTTTCGACGAGTCATTCGGCAGACACCTTAAACAGGACGAGCAGAGTTATTGGCAAGATATATTATTTATCTTTTTTATTTTCTTTTTTTTTCCTTCAATAACAATACTTTGTAAAGACAATTACATGCCACGAACCACAAACGTACAATTACATAATATGTACCTATACTCAAAGGAGTTGCCATTGCGGTTATAAAATGAAGGTCAAAGTACAAAAAAAGAGAAAGAAAAGTGTATCCTCCTGAATATGCATTTCCCGGACATCCGTCAGGCCCAGGACTAATAACAGAGAGACCTTCCGACACGCAGATAGATAAAAAGGAGTGAATGAGAAAAAAAGAGAATAAAGAAGAAAAAAAAAGAAATAAAAAAGCCAAGAGACCCCGTAAACAGCCCTTTCAGTATAATATTCAATATTCGAAAAATTAATAAGGCACCTGTTATACATAGACATATGGACCACTGGGGCTACTCTAGTATTTTTTGTGCTTCCGACCACAAGTTTTTTCTGAGGTTGCCCACCCTGGCCCCCTTTTTATAGATAGATACTTCATTGATGAATATCCCCACCACACTGCTCCAAGTTCTACAACCCCTTACTACGATACACGGTTCCCACACACCCCTTTACTCCATTGACCAAAAGTCTTGTATTCTTTCATTTTCTTTCAACCCTCCACCCCCCCCTCTCATTCTCACTGAAGCTATCGATCCGATTATTTTTTCTCAGGAATTCTTTCTCAGGCTCAGACCAGACAATCTGTTCATCACTTCGGACAGCATATAATGGCGACATAGAGAGTAACGGTAAAGAATGATGAAAGCATAAGAATAAGGAGACAAGTTGTAAATTTTCAATCGCACTACTGTAGATGAGTCATTACAAAAAGGATACATCGGTATAAAAGAACATGGTTACGTTATCCTTGTTCGTTTGTATAAGCAAACAATGTTTCGTAGTCCTATATACAATGTGTATATATACAGTTATAGTAGCCATCAGAGTAAGTACCTACTAGAGGTACTCGTTGTCGCGGAATATTCGTAACGTTTAACCCCCATTAAATCACGTCGGGTGCAGGGTGGCATAACAATAATGAACAGAGAGGCCGCCATGTCGGTCCAGAGCTGCGTAAAAATTACGGCGAGATATACGACGCTGTTACCGGGATTGGAGCTAATTACCACCCAGAAGCCACGTCCATATCCTGGCTAACAGTGAATCAACGTAAGCTGACCTCCTATCAGCGAACGTAGATCCCGACCTCGGCATCGACCTCGTCGATTTATTTGCTCTTTAACGAGCTAGAAAAAAAGAAAGGACGAGATAAAAAAACGAGGAAAAAAGAAATTTACAGAAGGGTACATTACGCGTTAAGACAGAAGGATGGAGATGGCTGAATATGAGTAGAGAAATGTATACGACGGAGACGAGCAGAGGATGTAGAGGAAGGCAACCGGGAACGGCGAGTTTCACGACGGTAATCATCCTCGTCATCGTCATCATCATCATCATCATTCTTTATTGAGAAAATTCTGGCGAGGCGAAGGCGCCCTGACCGGGAGAGTTCGATGAAAAACCAGTGGCATCCAATAAAATAGGTTCTACTTCGTTCCTGTATTCCTGGCATTTTATTCAAGCCTGTCCCCTGCCTTAGGGCTGATACTCATTGCAGTTCCTGGACGACCAATGACCAGGTGTAATGGAGCTGTAAGAAAAGCAATGAATGTCTTTATTTAAGATAACGACAAATGATACTGATTGGTTACTTGTTCGTCGGAATATTTTTTCTCTCTTCCATTTCTATGGCTTTCTTCTTTTTTTTTTCTTGCCTTTCATCCTTCTATAATCTCGGTAACCTTGCGCAATGGACGCCGTGGAAACGGGAATTGCTGTGAGAGTCAATTCATCGTTGATACTTTGCTTGGCAATGGGAAGACTGAAATATTGTCGAAAATTTATTTAAAACGTATTCGGTACGATTTGTCGCGCGTGTATCGTCACGAGTGCGTAAATGCAAATGGATCTTAAAGGCGGTAAAATTTCTTTCTAATATGGAATGACCTTGAGTCTGGCGTTGACAGAAAAATAGAGAAGTCCTTAAGCGGCGAGTATGAAAATTCATGGATATATATATATATATCCAGTATATATATACTATAATGTTCATAAAAACTTAACCAAGATAGGCCAAGTTTAAGATGACGACGAAAACGCGGATCTCTACGCGGTTGGTTTGAAGATCTTTAAGAAAATTCTCAACAATTTCTCCCAAGCGACCCTCGAGTCGCGCATGCGCATTAGTATCGGACATGTCCATGGCTCCCAGGGGAAACCGGAATAAACGGCGCAATTACGTATATTAAATGCCAGCGATTTGGAGTAGATTTTAAACTGGATTCCGACAATACCAGGAGCGCCAGAAGGAGCGATTGGTTTTATACTGTGCGATCCGCATATTTCCTGGGAGTCGTGTGAACCGAGCATAGCGAGCCACGCGTGAACCAACATTATGGATAGAATAATTCCGTAGTCATCAATGAAAAATTAGACCAGATGTAAAGATCCATGAGTCCCATCATCGGTACGGTTAAGTATTAAATGATGCACATGCGAGATGGGAGAGAAAGTCTTCTGATCTGTAAAATAAAAATATAAATTATAGAAATCATAGCCACGTATCTAGCAATTGCTTGTAGCTATCACGGTTGGCAGTATTTAAAAGAACAGTAACCCACCTTCAGGCAGTGCCTACTCTTACCAATTACCGTGGATAACTATTCATATCGCCATGAGTAATCTGCAGTCCGTAAATGGATATACTCAGGAAATCTCTGATGTCGGCAAAGCTTACAAGAGTTGCATGTGTACGCGCCATTGGTATTTCGCCTAGTGGCAAACGACGTTTCTCGACGAGTCGGTAAGTGCATTATTTCGAAGAGATCATTTTTCATGGCGTCTTGAATTTCAGTTAAATAAAAAAAAAGTCTCCGATATATGACGTAAATAATTGAATGACCTGCGACGGAGTTTTCATGAGAATTAAAAGAAAAAAAAGTGTCACATTCGAGACACCATACCTTATATGGAATCGATGGTACTAAGATATTCCATGATTTGAGTATGGCCTTTTATAATGTGACCAACCTGTAAAGCGCAGCCAAAGATAAGGACTGCACAGTGAACGGTCAAGCTGGTCGCTGGTTGTCCGGTTCTCCTGTTGCTGGCGCGTTTCATCCCATGAGCGAGGACTCCCGCTCGCTTTTTCAAGCCAGCGAGAGAAGAGGAGGGTCTGATTGCGCGGGATTCCCGCTTTGAAGTGGCACCGCCAATGTTCCCAGCCATCTCGACTCGTTACCACCATACCGACTATGGGGATTACGGGACTTGACTGTAACCAACCCTCAAGTGGATCAAGTATACAGTCTTGCATCCCTTAACATACAAAAGTAAAATAGGTTACAAGGAATCAAAGACGGACTCGAGTTATCGAAAGATCGTGAGCTCGAGTCCCTCGCGACTCGTGGCAAAGTCGAAAATCTCAATCGTGCCGTGAGCCACTTTTCAATTTCTCACCCTATGGCAAAAAGGAGACCTCGGTATGGCGTGATGAGTGTTGGGCATTCGCGTGGCTTCTTACCTGCGTGTATACAGCTGGATTAATTTTTGAATTCGTCCAGAGAGGGCGCCTCGAGCGCCTTCGTACTGCGCATGCGCGCAACTAATGTCCCGCGACACAGGAAGAGCAACAGAATGATGAAGAGAAGCCCCTTTCTGCTGCTTGCGAATGGTTGCACCACGTTACAGCACGATCAGCAACACCGGTGAACACTAAGCAGTCCATCCTGGCTAATTGCAGGCGACGCATCTCTCGCTCGTATATCACGCCGCGATCCCCTGTCAATGGAACATCGCTCACTTCTTCGCCTAAAGTCACCACTTCTGCAAGTTACCTAACCTCTCGCTCACTCACTCCTTCGAGTCTGTCACATCTTTTTACTCGTATACGTTATTTCTCACTGTCTCGCTGTGTACAATGTCTTTTTTATTTTTCATTCGCTCGTACTCTCCAGGTCACTTACGTATCCCTTGACTGATCTCAGTGTCACGGGACGGTATTTAAATTTGGTAACGGCCGTGTGTCACGAGCCGTTACAAGATGGCCGGCCAAGACCACTATACGTAAAGTCAGATCCAAGGGTTACTCGTGGCAGAGACAAACAGCGAGATACGGGATGGGGTCCAAGAGAAGAAGATAGTATTGACAAAGAGAAAGGATGCGCTCGGAGGGTATCGCGGAATCCGCGTGGCGCACGGGTGCAGCAAGAAGATAATGCGCCCTCCGAACATTTCGGATTCCTCGCGCAGTCAAGCCGAGAATAAGATTCTCGCGGCTCCTACAACGGCTCCTGCGGGTTCCTTGACTCCCGGATAATTATGTCCCCGGCCCTTGTTCCCTGGGTTCGACTTCGAGAACCTCTCCATAAACGTATCGAAACTCTCCACTGTTCTTCTATCTCTTTCTCTCTCTCTCTTTCTTTCTCTTTCTTTCTTCTTCTTCTTCTCTCTACCCTTACGCTCATACTCCTACCTCCCTCCGATCTACTACCTTCTTCTCGGCTACTCTCCTGAACTCCCCTACCTTATTTCTCTTACCTTCCTCTATCTGTGTCCAGCACCAGGGGGATACGTGCCGTTGTTCAACCGCGGACGTGACACTTCGTGCCTCCATCAATTTCAACCAAGAGAGAAGAAGCCTTTACTCTTCTCTGCTAACCTCTTTGCCGTTTTTCGACACTTCACCACCGACTTCACCTGGCTTGGTTGCTTTAGGAAATCGACCTCAGCTGAACTCTTGTTCCAGTAAAAAAAAAACTCGTCCAAAATACTATTTTAAATTAATGCCATTATATTATCAACAGGAAGGACGATTATTGGTCGCTAGTGTATTTACTTGTCTTCCATCATACACAACAGTGCACTAGTGTCGATTAAATTCATGGTGTTCCAAAAAACGAAAAATTCATTCGGACCAACAGATTAATCGTGAAGGGAGGAATAATTTGACGAAAATATCCACGTCCACGTGTAATAGAGGTAGCCCAGTGGATGCACGTTGAGCCATCGTGAATTCCGTGAGGTGAGCACTTCTTGCGTCCTCCATTACTCCCGACGGTGATTCGAGATATATAAGGCAAAAGGTAAACCCGGCCGCGGCGAGCACGAATTTCCAGCGTCGCGATGCCGTCGCACAACGGCAATTACATCGGAGAACAATTACAGGTTGGCACGTTCAGCTCGGTGCCATCGCGAGTTTTTTCTACCGCGGGATTCCATCTACGAAGAACGAGAGGAAATCTTCTTTTTCAAAACGGATATACCTAACCTATAAACGTACGTATACCGCAAGTACCAAACAGTACACAGAATTACATCCTACGGATACCCTAAACTTTCATGCTTGAAATTTAATTTTTTTAATGCTTTATATTTTTATTATTTACGTCCCCGCCGCTCTGATACTGATTTTTTTGAAAACTTGGAATGTTTACAGATAACGCGTTGCATATACCCAGGTGCAAGTGCCTTACCAGAGAGGAAATAAAGTCCTAGGCATTGGCCACGCCTCTCCTTCTCGTTGGGTGCAAAGGTTAAACCGTCTAGAGGAAGAAGAAGAAGAGGAAGATGAATAGCAGAAGGAAGAATATTTCCAGTTACTGGATTCTCGGTGTATTCCACATTTAAAATCTGTAAAATGAGAAATCTCAAGATCCTTTTTTATCTCGGAGCAGTTTTGTTACGATTACACGTAACAGATAAGGGAAGCAAAAGTCAAAGGAGAGAAAGATAACGATAACGCGGATGAACTCTGCCGATAAGGTAGAGATACCTATGAAGAATAATAAATTCAATTACCCACGATGCTTTATGGATATTGTCTCAAGTACACGTGAAAATATCCGAAAATACCTCGACCTCCCCGGGGATTCCCCTTGTATAATAAATCAAAAAGCACGCGCTATTTAATTCGTCCTTTATAATAAGGAAATTAAATTACGCCAACGCCCTTCAGAGCCGACCTGCAATTACCGTTAATTGCAGGTGATTCCTCGATTATTCACGCTCGAGAGATCGTAGTTTTTCACATATGAGGAGGATCGATCAACCGATCGATCGATACCCATACATATATCTGTATGTAAAGGGTTATCCGACTCAAACGAATTACTGGATCATTTAGGTATCGAAAATCATTTAAACATTCAAGAATTCTACTTACCCCTAAGAGTAGCTTAAACAAATTTTTGATTTATCGATCGATCGATCTTTTGTATACATATATATTACATAGATAAATTCAGTTTATATCCGTATGTAAAAGCTTGAATATAATGCTACATTAACGCACCGTAATTCCAGCTGAATGCGACCTTGGTACCGAGTTAGGTTACGGCCTAGGCTGGATCAAAGGTCATGCGTTATACCGATACACCGATGATTGGCGGAATGCGCCGTTTTACGACTGCCACTACGACCAGCTACGACGAGCGTTGAATACGAGCATGTGGCTGCGCAGCGTCCATGGGAAGCATCATCGCTGCGATCTAACCTACCCTTGAAGGACAGAAAGAAAGAAAGGAAACAGCACGCGTAATTACCCGAAGCCAGTTATAATTTCATCGAACACGATCATAAATGAGATTACGAGCATAAAAGTCATGGATTCTCCTCGAGCGATCCGAGCTAAGCTTTTGCATAGCGATAGTAAAAAAAAAATTACGTACTACCAACACGGTAACACCACACCCTGGAAATATGTAAAATGGCCGCTAAAGATCACCGGTAAAGTTCGTTATCGCCTTTACCCGATTTAACCAAAAACTATGCCCGATCATTTCGAATGCCCTGGATCACATTATCAGTTCAAAATCAGCGATGGCCTATCAATAGAATCCGAGTTTCAACACGGCGGATCATGGTACACGACTGATTTTCACGTATGAACAAAAAGGGTGGCGATATTAAAAAAAGAGAGTAAACCAAAAAAATCAAAACGAAAAAAAATTACCAACCTGCTACGAGAGAAAGCCGTAAACAAACTCCGTCCATCCCCTTCCCTCCCACCGACAACAAATCAAGCAGACACCTCTTCAGCGATACCAGCAATTTGCTAAAACCCGATAACAACATAATACGTGGTTCCATGCCTGATATCAAACAAAGTGTTAACCACTTAATTCAAGCTAATAAGGGGAGTTTCATAGGTGCGAACGGCGATTGCGATTGGTCGAGGGAGGTTGCAAATTCTCAAAGGCAGATCAATTACCAGGTAATAATCGTTACGCAGCCCATATGCGCGTTTTATACCATTTACCTTGAAAGTACCTGTATGCACTTAAAGCCTACATCCACACGACTCATCCAATGTACATGGACGCAGTCAAAAAAAGAAGTCCGTAAACCAATAATCCCTAAGGTAGAAACAAAATTTCAAAAAATCCCTAGAATCTAGTTCGATCTGAACCGATCGTTAAGAATTCATTTTTCGTTCACCCTTTTCTTTGCATTCTACAAGAAAATATTCCCATCTCACCCCTCCCCCCACCATCCACCCCCTTTCCTCCTTTTCCTCTCGAATGCAGCAATTGCATTAGTCCGTAATTCGCAGTGCATATATACATATATATATATATATATATATATATATATATATGTATGTACCTAAGGCCCATTAGAGCTATCGGGTCCACTCCATGAGAATAAAGAGTATAGAATACCTAAGGTCGAGGTCGAATCGTACCTCGTTTCTTCGCGTCTTCCTGCCACCCTTCAGCCCCCCCCTGGCACCCTCTACCCCCCCGATTCTCTTCAACCATTCTCACCATGTTCCAGAACTCCTCGAGTTTCCAGCAATAACGCAGCGCCAGGTACCAGTTACGCGTCTTTATCGCTACCTCTCTCAGATTGCTGCCATAGGCACCTGTATATATATATGTGTGTGTGTGTGTATGTGTATACACACCTGAATACCTATAGCTATACGTATTGCTAGGCAGTTACTTACGAGCACGCCGTGAAATATGGCCGGCTGAACCCGGACGCGTCCACCGACTACTACTACTGCCCGAGTAGACTTAACAAAGGGCAAAAAGATACCGCTAATTATCCACACTACAGCCGTGCCACATGAGCGGACTACAGTTCGCTGCATGCGCGGCCGGCTTAATGATCCCTATGAGAGAAACGGTATGAAATCGTCGACCCAACGGGATCGACTGTCGATTGGTATCTGATTGTGAGATATGGAAATTCAAAATTCAACTGGACACGCGTATTAAGTTTGACCGAAGTATACACACGTATATACACACGTATACGTACACACACGTATGAATTAAAATCGAGATGACGAAGGAACGTTAATTAAAGACGGTGGAAATAAAGTGATAACAGTAAGTAACGTACGTATGGGACTATGATGCATGATTACCAGCACTGCGTGTCCGCCCTGTAGACACGTGAATTATACCCGGTGGGTAATTCATAGCAAAAAAAAAAATGTAAGAAAAAAGAAAAATAGTGATTATTAAGTAACCCCTGTCAGAAGAGTTCAAGATATTTGCATGGATCAGAATAATTAGCGAATCCCTTTCTGAGGAGACGCGCGTGTGTTGAAGTCGCTATCTTTGCAGTTACTATATCCACGCACGTGGTACGAAGGAGTCCTGGTAGATGAAAGGCCACGTGGATGCAACAGGTGACTCTGTCGTGCGTTGGTAAGCGCGCCAGCAAAGCTCGAGGTGACGTTGTGAATGCACCTTAAAAAAAGGAATAGAATTGCGCCAAAGGAGTACCGGGTACGAAGTATCTAGAAGGGAAGGTGCAGGAAGGTGAAGAGTGTCCGAGCGCATAGATCATCCTTCGACTCCGGGATGCTGTGGATGCTGCGGAGGTGGAGCAAATAATACCTCCGCGCACGTAGCATTGTTCGAATGACTTATGGGAGGCACTTTGAGCCTTTACAATAATACTCGCGTTTACGGCCAACGATGTGAATTATCGACGGCATTAATAACGCTCTTAACCCTGCCCCGGTTACGGAGATACTAGTTGCCCATCAAGAATACCAGTGGGTCTAATGGTGATCCAATGGGAAGCTGAGCCATTGTCGAAATAGCTGATAACAGTTTTATTAGAGATATATGTATGCAATTGTAAAATGGATACTTTGTTTTATGTGAGATGGACGTAGTAGGACATTGCGTATGAATTTGTAGGATAGCCATGGAAGGACACGGCTAGGAGGGAGGGAGAGGGGGGTGAACGGGGAGGCCGGAGAATAGAGGGGCAAAAAATTGAGGATGTCGTCCGTGATTTTGGAGGTTAATCGATTCCTGAGAAAAATCTTGCAGAATCCCAAAGGACTCTTTGGGACTGCACGCATGGCGTTTCCGTTCACGGTGAGGTGTCGTGACGTGAGAAAAAAAATAAAGCTGAAAAAAGTCGTCACGGTAATTTACTACAGAGACCGCAAGACCCGGGAGAAACGGGTCAGGGGGCTATCGTGTGCGAGAGAGAAGGAGTGACGGAGACGGAGAGAGAGTGAGAGGGAAAAGATATAAGCGTAAAATAACTACCAAATGACAGGCCACCTTGTGTAACGTAATAAATTGGACACATAACCACAGCGTTGGATTCATTCGTGTTTCCGCGACACCCTTGACTGTAGTGTGGCATTTAGGAATTTTCAATTTTATAGAAAAGTGTGTGGCAGGGTTGAAGAAAAACTTTGTACTCTGACGATAAGGATATTTCTACCTTACCGACGGGCCGTAGGTATCCGTCTAAACTAGTATATAAGTTTTGTCGCTGCGACTGACGTCTCTTGAGTGTTCGCGATCGATGATTGATTTCAACGCGAATAACCTCTGGAAGTAACTTTTGGTGACGTAAACTCATGAAGAAATCTTAAAAGAATTCCTATGCTCAAGAGCATTCGTATCTTGCTGATGTATTTATACCGTTCTCCTGTAACTTTAAGGTACGACAGTCGTTTCTCATAATATACAAGACAGTGGTATTCCTTCGGCTGTCCGTAAGTACGAGCAACGGCGGAATCGCCCAGGAGATTCACAGGCGGAAGAGAAGGTCTCTAGTACTCGTGTTAACGTTCGTACTTACATCTTGACGATGCTTTATGATTCTAAACGACACGTATATCATTCGCGGATGAATGTGCCGTTTGCACGTTATTCCGCACGAAATTTATCACCATCATGGAAAGGAGCCGCACATAGAGATGAACAGAGAGAGAGAGAAAGAGAGAGAAGAGGTAAGGACTGAGTAAGTGATAGAAAGAGAAAGAACTAGAAATATTTTTGAGTCCCCGGAATTCGACCCAAAGAATAACAGAACGATCTGTCAGCCGTCAACGATTTCTTCTGTCTTCGCCATAGTTACAGGCACGAGGTGTACCAGTCCTATTGTGTTTCTTCTGAGATCAAATTGAGATTGAATCGCGAGAACGAGACTCGCACAGTCACTAGAGGGAAGTTCGAAAGGAAAGCAACCGAGCATTGAAGAAAGAAAGAAAGAAAGAGAAAATAGACTTCCACAACAGTAATAGGCAGGACGTTCGACTCTGCTCTCGTAGAAGAGCCACCACGTGTATGGATGATCGAGAACGTCTGTCAGTTTAAAAAAAAGACATACGAGGTAAATGAGAAAATAAATAAATGGAGGACGAGCTGGAACCGCAAGTTTCTGAGTCTGGAGGATCCAGAAAGACTCGAATTAACGCCTAATGCCCCATTGTCCGTAGGAAGACATGGCGGATCAATGGATACAAAAATGAGAGGAGTCGCTCCTGGAAAAAGATCAAGAAACTTTATCTTTTCAAATTACAGCGCACATGAGCCTCGCGTTTCCATTCAATATTCATACAGTCGGAGCGTTAGGCACGCTATACGTCACGCCATGGCTGGGACTGTCTACCAACTCTTAATCACTGAATTATTAGAATCACCAAAAAATCACTAGAATCGGTATCGTGACTTTTTGCTTGGTTTTACTTAAATTTTTTATTCTTCCTTTCTTGTGGCTTAGAGAACGACGTGTTCGTTGCGAATGCGAACGAATCACTGTAACGTGTGGAAGTAACAATACCTTTTCTTTCTTTCGTTTTCTATCTCTCTCTCATAATAGTCCCTAATACCATATCATTCAAATCAAATCATTATGTCATACAATAAAACTGTCCGATTATTTACAATGTCTAGCCACTATTACCGTAACTATTGTACATTGACTACACAATAATAAATGACGGTCAAAACCCCCAGGAGCCCGTATGCTAATTCGTCAACCTTCGCTACATACGATAATATAGTTACAAGGTAGGATCGGCAGGAACGATGACGTTGATTGTCATTGACGCAATATATGTATATACAGCAGAAGACGATTCGAGTGACGACGCCGCGACGTCAAGGCGCGTGGCGTCCATTACGCGAAATCCAAACGGTACAGTGATCACGCCATAAAAAATACTTTATAGTCATATAAGACGACTGTATTTGCTGAGTCGTCATCAATTAGGCGCATAACTTTAACCTATGTAAATAAATACATATGCAAATAGGGTAATATTATGTTAATGCTAATACTTCGGGTACTATTTCTATTTCCTTTCGTACATCTACCTCTGCGCAACCAGTCTGGCTCATTGGATGGTGCCGGCGCGGAATTTGAAAATTTACCTTATTAAAATAAACACTGTGTGGTCATTGCGAACTGAAGAATTTTCGTGAATACAAAATGGCGGTTTGCTCGTAATTCGAGCTCGTCTTGATTCACGACGAGCGACATAAGAAAGTCCACTGTGGATTTTAACCTCAAAATGACTGTAAGTCATGACTAGACGTGATATTCTTTGTCGCATAAATCATTTTACCGAAGTGAGAAAAAAGGCGGGAAACGAAAATAATTTAAAAATCATTCCTGTTTGGGGTAACTGGAGGATATAGTATACATATATATGTAAAGAAGCGGCAAAGATGGCGAATCGTTTAATGCGAAGTAACGCGTTTCGCAACGGGACGAGAGCCTCGGCATTAATTCGCTAATTAATCAGTGTAACCGTATTCCCCGGCGCGAGCAAGGGGCGCAGCCGTGATTCACGGTCTTGTACGAATTATGAAAAATCGCCAAGTGGCCGAGTGTGTATGGTACCGGTTCGACGTTAGTACTTGTAGACCCGTAACGATCGTATGGTGCTCGTGTATTAATACCGCATAGGATTGCGAGTATAGTCTGCAAGGCACGATTCCCTTGTAAGGAGAACCATTCAATTGTCCGTGAGACAAGTTAATTACGTGGATAATCTTGGGGATTCGCATCGGTATAGTATAGCTGACGACCAGTGCGCAGGCGCACGCCTCCGTACCTAAAAGTTTAACAAGTACAGGGATACAGGTACCCTAAGTACACCGACACACTGGATGGAAGGAGAAAACATAAATTTCTTAAAGGTTTCATACTAATCGTGAGAACCGTCAGAAATTGAAATTCAAATATCCCGCGTTGAATCGATATGAAAAACGGCGCCACCGTCGCCTCTTAGTTAACCGACATAGTCGCGGTTCTAACCTAAAGAGCCGATCGTCTGCGACAAAAGGAGATCTCAAGAGATCGAAAGCTATCGTCGATCGGTTGATGTATGATCGAAGCAGAAATGGCTGTCGGGGCGAGAGCGCGTCCCGATAAATCTCCCAGGTTTTTAACCGCGGGACTTGTCGTTCGCGTATAAATATATCGTTTTCATCAATATTTATGCCGGTCGACCAATTGGACCGAAGTTCTCCGGTCGGAGCGACGGTAAGGACTCCGTGAGAGAAGTTGCGTGGACCCAAGATGTACATAGAGAGGAGAGAGAGAGAAAGGGGGAGAGAGAGAGAGAGAGGAAGAAAAGAGACGAGAAGTCTGTGCTTGAACGTACCCAGCCGATTTCAACTTCCACTGGCCGAACGAGCTCTCCTCGATAATAAAGATATCCATTACTCAGTTGTGCTCCGTGCAAATATTTTGTTTTGCTCATCTATACCAATCTCTATATCGAGCCTCTTTTCCTGGAGGGGATATATTCTCCTACCATTGATATCAATATCCGAGCAACGAGGTAATGGGGAAGGGACGACCACGACGCTGACTCTACGGATGCCGAGTGTCACTCTGCGAAGACTCGAGGACACCCAGTGAGTCATAAATGTGACATCCAAGGGAAACGGAACAGCCGCCCGGAAAGAAATACGTGAAAGAAACTTTAGTCCTGGATCGTACGGAATGCGTAAAGTGTCTGCTGGAAAACTCTAAGGTACGCGGAGACGGTCGAAGGCATTGCCGTTGCCGGAGTAACGAAGATATAGGAGAAGCTGTCGATTGCGCATGCGCGCAGTCAATTTTTCGTAAGATTTTGCGCGCTGTACGAGTATCACTTTCGAACCGGTTTTTTTAATCGTTCCTCATATTTGGTATACTTGTGAGAAATTCGACAGAGAAATTGTTTAACGGTTTATTTCACTAATTCTTAATAGCGAGACAAAGGGCAGTGGAATGATGCCAAAATAAAAAAGGTTGGAATCACTTTTCTGATCCAGACCTCTCCACGGGTTCTCCTACCACGGAGGCAAATGGCGGCGTGAGCTGAATGGGGCATCCGACGTCCGATATCATTGACGGCGATTACGATGCAGCCGGCCGTCTCTTCGAGAATGTTTTCTTCTGGCGGGCCGCCGCCGACGGGCCCTTTATTGGATTTAGTCCCCTAATGATTTTGTCAAGCGAAGAAGAGACCTGCCAACATTCCGGGGGACCACGCTCTGCATTCGAATTTGGCGCTCCGAGGGAGCGCGACTTCGACGACGAGTTTACCAATCTCATCAATTATAAATGCCTCGACGCCATGAATCATTCTTTTGGGTTAAGAATCAATTACGAATTACGTATACGGGCCGTCGTTATTATCAGTTTTACTAATTACCCAAAGGCAGCACGATATCGCTACGCGTCAAAAGCTACGCAATTATAATTAATGAAGAAATTTTTTTCGTCGTACTTACCGTAATGTTTCTATGCGTAAAAAAAATTTATTTATGAATATAAAAACAAAATGCATCTTTTTATCAGCTTCCAATTCGTTTCTACGACGTGTATGGTATTAATTACGTATACGATACATGCTGATTAATTTTTTACGATAAGCACGCCGAAAACGTGTAGTCCCGGAGAGCGACCCTCGTCTACACGTCAACGATCGTCAACTCTAAATGGAAATGTCTTAATTATCAGGGCACGTATCCCTCAGCACGAGTGTCCTGCAAAAAAGCATCCCTCGCATCCCGACTCCTGTTACTATACGGACTGTAAGGAACTGCTTATACAGACTGCAGGTCGGAACCGTTGTACTCCACGGACTACAAAAGAGATACATGCATAAGTATGGTATACGTTATATGTATATATTTATATATGTGGACCCCACTATCGAAATCAAAGACGTTTATTATTGAGATCACTGAATAAAACTCGAGGCGCGCGATACTTTTTGAAAACAAAGAGTACCGACTACCGCAAATCATCACAACTTATTCGGAACACAGCGTGACTCCTGGTCGGACACCTGCAAGCAGTTGGATATCACGTATGAGCCTCCGTTCATTCTTTCTTACAGATGATAAATAACTATCCTCGGTAAAACAGCTTAGCAAGAGCACTGTTTCTTAGTGTTTTTCTTTTTAACGATTTTAACAGTACTTTATGAGACCGTGACAAATTGCGTATATGTAGCTATGATACGGTGTACAATAAATTAGTACAGTTTACAACCGACACTAAAGATTCATTATCGACAGTCGGTAATAGTTGATTGCTGCTTTATCCGAGGGTGGTAAAAGTGTTTTATTAAATACGAGAAACATAGATATTAACGTTTTTTAAAAAATAGAAAATATAGTGAACTAATGATCAAGATATTATCAAAGATATCAATCAACTTGTGAAGGAAATACATATAATTTGTTTATATTGAAAAGCGAGTTCGTGTCCGCATTCTCCTAGTTACTGTATTAATTAAAAAATGAAGAACAACTGTGCATACCTGTGATTCTAGTACCAAAATGAATTTTGCACTTATCGTATAACGACCAAAATCGTACGATACCGATGCTAAAGGCGACTCCGCATGAAAGGCGTCCAAGCTCGTCTGCGCCTGCGCAACTAAATCGGAAGTCGCTCGACCATTTTTAGCAATGACGCGCGACGTGGATACGCGACGACGTTCGGGAATCTCAACGAGATTGAAATAAATCCGGAACATCTCGGAGTGAATCTCTCGCGAGAGCAACACTCGTAAAAGACTGAATTTCCAGAAAGTGGCAAGGATGGCAGATGCGTTCTTAGAGATGGAGAAGGACAGTACAAAGGACTACGAAACACACTGGCCTGAAATAATACCAGTGCCATCTTGAAATCAGCTGTCACCAGCAGACGATACGCAGGTGGGGGATATTTTTTTTTAATTGACATCCTTTGCCTTTGTTGGCTAAGTTTATTGATTACCGCTTTTTCTCAATTTGATCAAGATCAGGTACCAATGACCTGACAAAGCATGTTATCTCTTTGAAAATAAATAAAAGATTTTCACTTAAAAAATCTATCCCATCAACGTCTCTTGATTAAACCGTGTGTAATTGAGATTTACTTGTGTAAAATTAAATCACCTAATTTTTATATTTATTTTTTTTTTATAATAACACTCCGTTACATCTCACTAACGACTGTTAAGTCTATGACGAAATTGCGAAAGAACTTCGATGATACCAAATTATCTGTTTCTCGTTTCAGCGGGGACTATTTGACATCGTGGTGTTACAGGGACATGGAAATAAATCGCGCTGATCTAAGGATAGGTGAATCGTCTTCAGACTTGATCCCCGTGTACGCGAAGCCAGAGGATCAGGAGCGAGATTCAGAGTCGAGCGATGCGGAAGTCATCACGGAGGCCAATCACTTTTGTGCAATAGAGATAAAGGAAAGTAATAATAACTCGAGAGGATCGACGATACGCGAGGAAACAACCACCTGCGACTTTAGCGGTTTAAGTTCATTAGATACGAGCATAAGTAACGAACAGCAGACAGACGTGACCGCCTTAACCAGCGTTCTCTCGGATCCGTTAAATTTAAGAACACTAGATTCAGATTTTATAAGCGAGGAGCTGCAGAGGCGAATGAATCAAGCGACCGAGGTGTTTGTTGACGGCGAGGATCACATTCACACATCGAATTACAGCATCCCGACAGTGACAATCCCAAACGAATTCTTGGAGGGTTTAAATCTCAACATAAAGAGAGAAGGAATCGGGAACGAGACGACCTACACCGCGGAATGGTTGTGCGAGGCGAATGAGGATCCAGGACTGCGTTTGAAGATCTCAAAGGGTGGTAAGCAGCACCGATTAGACGCGCCAGGCGCAGACCCAGACTCAACAGTAGCGTCCTTGTCCAAGCGCAAGAGTATACTGCGGGTGAGCTGCGTGGATAGTTACAAAGGAAACGAGAGCAAGTTAAACGGGACGGAGAAGCCGAAGCGCAGAGCACGAATAAAGGCAAAGCCACGTCAGGATTACAGGGAAAGATTGAGAAGGAAAGCAGAGTGCATGAGAGAGAAGAGGAAGAAGCTGTCGGAAGAAGAAAGCGAGGAGCAACGGTTACAGAGGTTAGCGAAGGAGGCTGCCAAGAGGAGGGAGATGAGAATGTATTACGAGACACCGGAGCAGAGACGCAAGAGGCTGGATACCGAGGCTGCACGTAAACGAGAATACAGGATGTACAATGAGACGCCGGAAGAGAGAAGAAAGAGATTGGATAGGGAAGCCGAGAGGAGGAGGTTCAAGAGGATGACCTTGTACGCGAGTGAGACCCCGGAACAACGTAGAGAACGATTGGATAGAGAATCTGCGAAGAGACGGGAGGCAAGGCTAAATCAATACGCCAAGGAGACCGAGGAGCAGAGACGCGAGAGGCTGCGTCGGGACGCCCAGAGAGCTCAGGAGATGCGGTTCACCAGATCTGCCATTGAAACTGAGGAGGAGCGCAGGCAAAGGTTAGTAAAAGACGCCCGTAGAAAGAAGGAATTAAGGATGCATGGCGCCAATTCGGCAAGCAATTTCACTGAGCTTCAAACCGTTCGCAGTTTTGAAGAGTTAAACAATGTGCAGATGAGGGACGATCCTGATAATCAGTTGGGCAGCCACTACCTGAGCAACTGGATGATGTGGTTTCAAAATACCTTGACTCAGCCTATACACATCGGAGAGCAGACTATCGAGCCCCAGCCTCAAAATAACGGATGAACGCTCCTTTGTATTAGCTGAGTCCCATTGCAATTATGGGAGACACAAGGTGCATTCAGGGGATTCATCGACGAGTACGTTGATCGTTTGAGACACGTCACGAAGAGACAGAAGAGAAATTAAATCAGTCCAATGAAGATTTATAAATCACGTATCAACGATTTGTGCTCGTTGGTCGGAAATCGAGAGGAGCAATGACAAAAAAAAGATATATATAACGATTATAAGATAATCGAATTAATCAAGAGTCGCACGTGATCAACTGCACTGTGTATTTATTGTACGATAGTTTGCATACGAATTTATCGATAATCGTACGTCCTAGCAAGATTCTTTATCTTTATCGTACCAAGGAGTTGTGCGATTGTTTATTGGACTTTTTCTCGGCCGCAATTCATTAATAAATATTCCTCCGCATTTCTGACACAGATGGACATTAAAGGATATGACTGAGTCGATCGCTGAAGATTCTTGCTGGACAAACGAAGACAAGGGTGTCTGACTAAAAAAAAAATAATACTTAATTATCAGTGCCTTTAGTTTCGTTATTCCTAACTGGTGGAAGAGAGAAAATAGGAATCTTGAGAAAGAAAAAAAACAGGCTAAAACAGACGGATATATTTTTTCCGCCTGAACGTGCAATACCGGCCGAATTAAAATGTCCTAAAAATTCGGTCGTCTCTTCAGCACTATGTAAAACTACTGTGTAGTTTATTTGACAGTTCCTCTTTTTATTGAACAACCAGGGAAAGAGCAATGGGAAGATGCGTGATTCCTTGGAATCCCTTTAGCGCGATTGCTTCTTTAATGTGTACAAGTTTTCGTTAACGATAAAACTTATTCGATTCTCGCAAAATGATCATTTGTGGGAGATGCGCAAAAAAAGAACTTGTACAGTGTATCATTGAGTTTTTATGTTAATAATTCTACTCCACTTTCTGTTACACTAATATAAGTAGTTGTTGGCTGCATTTATACACGAGGTTAGAGACTAATTCAGAATAGTTTGAGATATACTCGTTTGCACGATCTTGTCCTCGCTCCTTTTCAAAAGAGGAGGATATGCTGATTGCGAAAATTTTATTAAGGTTCCGATCGTGCGAAAATCACGACCCTGATTCAACTTTAGGAAGAAAGTAACTATTATATCAAGTCCAGGAACGAATTTGTTTTTGAATAAAGATATTTCAATGACTTGTATATCAGTGTTGTATCAATGCTCTATCCAGTTTCATAACCCTACACGTAGTAATACATTGCAGTATTTTGGCACACCCTGTATATTGCAAATACGAGTATCTGACGTCAGAAAACGAAAAAGCACCAATGAAAATGTTGTATTTCCGTTAGAGCGCGGAATCATAGTACATAGCGATACCACGTGGGCATGGTAACCTCATTCAAGAAGTTGTTTATGTTGAGATTCAATGACTTGAAAAATACATTATTTAATATTTAATGTGATACAAGTAATAAAGTAGCCATTTTTGAAAGAAGTTTATACTAAACTATTGCCGATAAAGAAGAAATAATAGATTACGAAAAAAATTTTAGACCTAGTTAGAGCATCAAGTTTTTTATGATATACACATGCAATTCTTGAGTACTGCACAAAATGGGATTGACAAAGCAATATCTGCGTTATGTTCCTGCCGGTAATTTAAATATAATAGCTAGTCCTAGGTGCAATGTGGTTTTCGTAACATTAGAAGGACAAGAAGGTAGATTTGTGGCTGCCGGAGCCTGTGAACATGTGTTAATATGGGACTTGCGACTGGGAGAAAAGGTAGATTTATATTTTATTTAACACTTATTGTCTTGCTAATTACTTCATTATGTTAAGAATATTTTTTAAGTTTTTGATCAAATTCTTATTAATTATATTGTATCACAGGCTCAGATACTGACAGGAGAAAATACAGATGCAACATGCATAGCTGCATCACCTAATAAACGTCATCTTGCTGTTGGTTATGCCGATGGTTCAGTAAGAACATTTGATCTGAGATCAGGAGAGAATATTAGTACATTTATGGGTCATAGGTCTGAAATTACATCTCTGGCTTATGATAAATTTGGTCACCGTCTTGCTTCTGGATCAAAGGTACATTGAAAATTAGTAATATGATTGCTAAATATTTACCAAACATTTGATTTTTAGGATACTGATATTATTGTCTGGGATGTTGTGGCAGAAACTGGTGTATGTCGATTGTCTGGTCATAAAGGCATTATAACTAAAGCTGTTTTTATGAAGGAACATAATATTCTTATAAGCTCCAGTAAAGATACATATGTAAAGTTTTGGGATCTCGATACTCAACATAATTTCAGAACCCTTGTCGAACACAGATCAGAGGTAGAAATAAAATTCTGTTCACCTAAATTATGCATTACTCGCACAATTAAGAAAGTATAATGTTTGTAATATATACTTAGGTTTGGGGTCTAGCGTTAGTAAAAGACGATCAGTATTTGGTGACTGGTTGCAATGACAATGAACTACGTGTGTGGAAAATATACTTTATTGATACCAAAAAAGGCGACTTGAGTGCTGCTGTTAATGATTTGACAATTAACAATGAAGATGAAGTTCACGACAACGTAAAGTATCTCTACCCTAATTTCATTAATGTAAATCATCGCTTAAATCTACTTTAACCTTAATCAATAATTTTATTAGAATTATCCCCTACGCTGTGAGAAATTTGGTAGCATTCTAAGATCTGGTCGCGGACGAGTTGTTTCCTTAGGAGCAGATGCTACTGGTCAAATCGTGGGTTCTCATGGCATAGATAATACAGTGGAATTATTTCGCCTTTTACCAGAAAAGGAGGTTGAAATGCGATTAGCAAAACGATTGAAAAAAGAAAAAAAGAAGGCTACAAAGTATGTTCCATTAAAAAATAATTTCTTATTAAGCATACAATTCCAGAAAAAATTATTGCATTTATCTTTTGCACAGGGAAGGTAACTCCGCAGAGGAAGTCATACCTGACCTATCATCATCACCATCTTTGAAAGATGAGGTGAAGAGACTTCCGCCTATCAAAGTAGAAAATAAAGCTAAAGGATTGGATTTAATAATAGGAAAAGGAGAAGAACTTCGAGTAAGTTAAAAATGAATAATAAATTTCTTTCCTTTCCTATTAAAACAAAATTCGATCCGTATAATCATTTTTATAGGTTTGCGTGGCAGTTAATAATAACAGTATCGAATTACACTCAATAATGACAGCAGATAATGATCCAGAAGTGAGGTGTTTACGTACAATTACTTCACATGGTCATCGCAAAGATGTCAGAGCAGTTTGCTTCAGCTCTGACAATCTAGCTTTTGCAACTGCCAGTGGAGATTCCGTTAAATTATGGAATCGGTGAGTATCCAAAAATGACAAAACTAATAAAGTATTCCTAATATAATTTCTCAACACGATCTTACCTTTATGCAGACCGTCATTAGCTTGTTTGCGCACTGTGCCATGTGGTTACGCCCTGACAGCAACATTCGTCCCGGGTGACAGACACTTAATAGTTGGATTAAAAGATGGAAAAATGCTGATCATTGACATAGCTTCCGGTGACATACTAGAGGAAGTGCCTGCCCATTCTAAAGAATTGTGGAGTGTCACGCTCTTTCCGGATATGGTAAGTTAAAATTTTTCAAATATTTACGATCGAAAATTATTTAAAATACGCACAAGGATAATTTTCTTCTCAGAGAGGAGTAGCTAGTGGTGGAGGAGACCAGACAGTTAAATTTTGGAATTTTGAACTCGTGGATGACCCTGACAGTCAATCAAAAGCCAAGGTCCTGTCTGTATTACATTCAAGAACTTTAAAACTGGAAGAGAGTGTACTCTGTGTCAGAATTAGTCCTAACAGTCGCTTCGTTGCTGTTTCCTTACTCGATTCCACTGTCAAAGTATTCTTCTTGGATACGTTCAAGGTAATAGTCGTCATTAAGAAAATATAAATCTAATTGATAATTAATTATATTCTATTGTCAGTTCTTCATCTCACTCTACGGCCACAAACTTCCGGTTCTTTGCATGGATATATCCAGCGATTCTACTCTAATAGCAACCGGGTCAGCTGATCGCAATATTAAAATTTGGGGCATGGATTATGGAGACTGTCACAAGTCTATTTTTGCTCACGATGACTCTGTGACTGGTCTTGCGTTCGTTTCGAAGACTCATTATTTATTTACATGTGGTAAAGATGGAAAAGTCAAACAGTGGGATGCTGACAATTTTCAAAAAATCGTAACGTTGCAAGTAAGAAATGAGTAACCGTGAAATATCAAATTTTTAAAAATACTATTAGCATTCCAAGTTAATTATGATATACAAATTTTTTTAATTCAAGGGTCACTCGGGTGAAGCTTGGAACTGTGCAGTATCTCCTAATGGATTATATGTCGCGTCATGTGGATCTGACAAAGTAGTTAGATTGTATGAGAGATCATCAGAACCCTTAGTTTTGGAAGATGAAGCAGAAGAGGAACGCGAGAAACAAGAGAAGGAATTAGTAACTGGAGAAACAACAGCGGTTCAAGGACAGAAGCAGCAGCTTCTTCCATCAAGGAAAACAGTGAACAGTGAAAAAGCGGTAAGAAATGATATAATCTGTAAACTGCAGCAATATAAAATTTAATGCAAATTCTGTTCTAAGGCGGAGCTGATATTAGAATGTTTAGAAGTGTCGAAAGCATATGAAGAAGAATTGGCAGGTGTTGTACCTCCAAAGCATCCACCACCACCGCCAGCATTGATGCAAGCTCTAAACTGCACAAATACTCAAGAATACTTTTTGGAAACTATGAAACGTGTTAAAGCAAGGTAACTAGCTACTTACTGTGCGAAGGAAATAATTTAATATCAATGGATTTCAATAATCTCGATAATTTACAGTGATCTAGAAGAAGCTTTACTTTTGCTACCGTATTCCGCAGCCTGTGAAATCTTACGCATGCTTCCAAAGCTATTGGAAAGTGAATATCAAAGTGAATTATTAGCCAGACTATCTTTGTGCTTGATACAGGCACATCATGGGCCTATAGTTGCTAGCCAGGAACTACTTTCTACTTTAGAAACTGTCAAGGCTCTTGCTATGCAACGAATAGCAACGTTGAGAGTAATGCTTTTTTATTATGATTAAATTTACTACTCTAAGTAATAATTGAGGACAGTAATACAATAAATTATTAACATTTATTTCAGGACACTGTAGGTTACAATTTGCATGGTATGGCATATGTACAACGTATATTAGAAGATCGTGATGGAATTCAGTTGTTCAAAGATGCATCCAGAAACAGAAGGCAGAAAAATAAGAACAGACGTAACAAAGAAAGGGCTCTCAAGAGAGCAATAATGACTTTATAATATCTTAGTATCTGTTTTATAATACATAACCTGTAAATATAAGTGTAGCAAAATATAAGGAACATGCGAGTCCTATTTCATTCAATGATTCTTTATTTACGTTCTTCCTATTCCAAAATTCGTAGGCAACTATAAAATTTTATCGAAATCGAAAATTTTAAAAATCATATTTTTCCATATCGAGATAAGTGGTATCTCGTGTTCGACACTAATCGATCAGTGATTGCAAGCTTGATATTTTCGAGCAGACGACTTATTGTGAAAATTAAAAAACATGTTAATAGATTTTTTTAGTCGATTCTCTTCACCGACAATAATAATTTATCTTATACACTGTGTAAAGACTTCATAGCATTTATCAATTTCTAATAAAAGAGTAAACGCTTAGATGAGTATATTCTTTATTGATTATCTTTTGAAACCATAACCTTGCAGGGATCTATTTACCGCGAAACGTGAGTTTGAGCGATGAGCTACTGTATTTTCGTGGAATATTTTAATAAAATGCCAAAATAAAGAATGGATCACGAGGAAGAGTTTCTAAATACATTCTTCACTCAAGTGACTCAACTTTGCTTCGACAAGGCAAAGGAGTCAGTGGTACGTAAGCTTCTGTATAAGTTTCATAATCAGAGATAAGAAGCTAAATCACAATCTGTTGTAAATCTCCATTTTTGTCTATATTTTCAGGAAAAAGAGCGGGAATCATGTCGTTTATTACAAATGGGACCTTGGGGAATGCTTTTACTGCATCTTCCCCAAGTAGCAGTTGCAGAACGCTCTTATACTGATTTAGGTTTTCTTCATACAAAAAACAAAGGCTTCCTCAGAAAAGATGTAAACAATATTTTCTGAAATTATCTACAACCATTTGATTGGACTGTTTATATATTTATCTACTCGTAACTTGGCAGAATTCCTTGAAAACTATGTATGAAGCCTTGAGAGCTGATCTACGTAGATTAGAAGAAATGACCAGTGGTACAAATGCTGTGGGTGCGACAGTGGCTGAAGTCTCGAGCCAACTTTGTCAATTCATAGCAGCAAGAATACAACTCATAGATTTGTCAGTACTAAATTCTCAATTGCTAATTGGTTATCTATGTCCTAAGTTTGGTTTTGATATACACTATTTACAGCTATGAAAAAATGTACAATATGAGCATCAACAGTAAGGTAATGAGGCACCAGGAGTTACTACAATCAATTGAAGCGATTGTAGAGACACATTCCTTATCATGTTCTCATTTGGCACTTACCGCAATCAAAGCTGCTTTGACGTAAGTTGACAGAGTATGGTACTTATGAGAATATATCCATCGGCATATTATCATTTTATCGTGCATTTTGCAGGCTGGAATGTGAAATACTAGTGCAGCTTATAAAAGCGCACGTTGAAGTACAAAACTGGAGATTTCTGCCATCACTTATGGCTCTTTACGGAGCACAAACTAGAATGTCAGCTTGGGAACGTACTTTACAAAGCAGAGAAGTATGTAAACTCAAATTATAAATAATAAAAAATTTGCATAGAGGTAAATAATGTATTCTGATTTTAGTCATGGAAGAGAGGATTTGGCGCTACATTCTTAAAAGCTAACCAACAACCAGCACTCTATCAATGGCTTGTAAAATTACGCAGTGCCATTTTGGCAAAATGTTCATTATACTTTCATACGACACTAAGTCAACAAGCCAGTCCTGGCGAGATGAGGAGTATCATGAGCAAACAAAACGTTGACTATTATCATAAGTATGTATGATTTTCTTAAATAAAGTAATTCGTATTTTATCTAATATATACTTTTAGATTGCAAAGTTTCCAAAGAAAATATGACGTGATAGCCGTCTTAATAGTTTTTGACTCTAGAGGAGCAGAGAATTCAGGTCCTGGGTATAAACATCCGAAAAGAGAACCTGACATATCTGAAAGCTTTTCGATAGTAGTTAGCTGTCCTAGTGTAAGCTACAAAAAGAAGATATTGAACACACATCATTTGTATTGAAATATTAATGAATCTAATTTTATCTT
The DNA here is from genome assembly GCA_030142635.1 of Trachelus troglodyta. NCBI lineage: Eukaryota > Metazoa > Arthropoda > Insecta > Hymenoptera > Cephidae > Trachelus > Trachelus troglodyta. Next base: position 296,627 of record JARQTJ010000053.1, read on the forward strand.
GTTTTAGATGTTTATGCAAAAACCATCAGTTCACTGGGATAATATTAGGAAGGGTATAAAAGAACGCCATGCAGATCTTCTTGCTGTAGATAAGATTGTTTATAATAAGAGTTTAAAGGTATGCAACTTCTGTTTTATAAGTATTGTACTTTATGATGTGAAGTAATATATAATATTACCATTAAATTTTCAGGATTTATGTTCCTATGCCATGTATAATATTGATCCCAGAATGACATTAGTGACAGCATTTGAAAGTAGTAAACAAAGAGACAAAGAAGCACACGTGACAAGCTTTATGTCTGACTTATGTATGCAACTTAAGTGCAACAAGGTTTACGAATGTTTAAAATTATCAAAATGAAGCAAACGAAAACAAAAAAATTATTTGGAGGTATTATAATCTGGTAATCAAAAGACATTCCTCAACCTGTAGGATCATATAAAAAAAATCTAGCGACACTCTGAGTAAATAATATGTTACTAATTCTAAATATAAACATTCAAAAATGTTAATTGAACTTAAGAAAATCAAATTTATGTCGAATGTGATTTTAGTTTTTGCTGAAGAAACAAAAGCAGGATGAAATATATTTTTTTTAAACTTAACAGTGCTAAGTACTTGCGAGTCAGAATTGAAAAATTTTAAACAGCAGTTTGGCTACATTGTCATACATAAGTAAGTACTTGCAAAAGATCATCTGAAATCACTAGAATATCTTGAGAATTTAAGCTAGAAAAAATCAAATGGTCTTCGTTTCAAATGCCAACAATTCTGTGTAATATTGAAATTAGCGGCATAATGCAACTCACCACACGGGCAGTCAAAAAATACGTAACATCGTGACGAGAATACTCACGCACTCGTATAAAAGTGCCATATTGTAATATTGTAAAATAAATATTTTTACACTTACTCATCATCTTAAGTGTTTACTTAATTCTTCAGAAATTTCGCACACAAGGATGATCTAATATATTGATCTGATACACTTTGTTAAATAAAATATGAAATGATCGCTGCATTCCCGAAAAGCACTGTTTTTCACAATACATAGAAATTGAACTATTCTTAACAGATCGCGTTACGTTATGTAAAAATCACTTGAATAATTCATTGATACTGCGAAATGTAACGACGAATGCGTATTATTAAAAGTAGATACAAATTTACAAAGAATTTGTCTTTCTACGAAATTTGAAAACGCCATAACCGAAACATCAACGCTCTCTGACGGCAAGTTTGAGAATCTAGGGCAGATCTCCCTTGATGGCTTTGGCGTGAATTTACGAAAAGTACATTACATTGTGGAAAGTGTCAACTTGTGATTTTGAGTTGAAATATTTCTAAATATCTAACAATGACGGATAACAAGAGCGATAAGTCGAAAGTGGATTTGGGTTTGCTCGAGGAAGATGACGAGTTCGAAGAATTCCCTGCAGAAGGTAAGAATATTGCTGGATTGAAAATGATTCTCTTGTGTACCGGGTTAGCCTAACCTAAAATTTGCTGATTCACGAATTATAGATTGGACGGCTAAGGATGAAGACAACGAGGATATCAGTGTCTGGGAGGATAACTGGGACGATGATGATGTGGAGGATGACTTTAATCAACAATTAAGGTAGGTTGACATAGGTCTATCTTATTGGTAGCTTGGATATGGAACGTCTTTATTACATGATGCAACTTGGAACTAATTTCAGGGCACAACTTGAGAAGCAAAAGGCTCAGGGTGATCCACCTGCCAAGGATAATTAATTTGGTGTGTGATAAATATTCCAGGATGATGACAAGAAAAAAAATGGAATAAGTGCAAATAAAATAACAGAGTACTACTGTTTCCATCGTGTTAATATATTTCATAATCTTTGGATTATGCTGGTACTGCCAGAGAGAATAACAAGTATCTTACAAGTTGTCTAAAACACCAATAAAACTTTTGTACAAAACGTAGTCCTGATGTAATGTAACAAATACCAAATTGATATTTTATACACAGACCTGCTGATAACTGAGACAGTTGTAAAACAATAATTTCATTTTGTCATTTGGGAATATCGCATTTATCTATGATACAAAATATTTCTGTTCCTTTTGCAACAATACTACATTCAGGTACATTACCCTTTAGCACATTAAACTATTGAAATTAAATTTTTTTTCAAATGAAAATAAGTAATTACTAAATAATATAAAATTTGCGTTATTATATCATTTTCGAATCGAATCGCTAAAGGAATGTTGAATATTTCATATGAAGTTATGGCACATTACTTACATACAGCGTCAATAATCTCGCTATAAATTATGATCTTATATAAATACAAACAAAAATACTCATAAATAATAACTTACCGAAGAATTTCACCTTAATCATGGAGTTGAATTATGATGATCTGATCTACATGATGCCAACAGCTGCGATGCCAATACATCTAATATTTGTAGACTGAAATCTTGATTGATCTTCTTCACCTCCAAAGATCCCAACAAAAATCGTAGACCTTCCCTCGTGTCATCTTCTCCAGCTAATAACTTCACGTCAGACGGAATTTTATCCATAAGTAATCGCACTAATTTTTCCTTCAAAGAATCTATTGACTCTTTCGATTCATCTGTTTGGCTAGTCGAGAATAGCGTCAAGTTACTGAATTTATTTGACAGTCGAAGAATGATATTCTAGAAAAAAAAAAGAGAAAAAATGACTCGTTAGTCTTGAAATTTGTGATTGAATATAAAATCATGTGTTCATGGATTACTTGTAAAACTGGTTCAATGACATTTCCAAATAGCAATTTTGTCCATCGTACAACAGCTTCCTGCTGCAGGGTATTGTTGCTGCCGATACCTGCTAAGACCTCGCATATCAGATCTATGCTTACACGGGTCAAGGTCAAATGACAGTCTAATTCTTCTAGTTCTTCTGTTATAGGAAATCGCAATAAGTTTACAGAAAATTGAGTTTTGTCTCAGAAAATTAAGAAGAACAAAAACTAACCATCATAGGGAGTGTTGACAGTATCTAACCAATGAGAGAGTAGCTCTGAATCCCCACTACCTTCTACAGAATCTACTGCTTCATAAGCAGTATCTACTGAACAGTAGTCTATTCTTTCAGCAACCAATTGTTGGAGTTCCACTGCCACACTCCTCTGTATTGTTAATTGAAAAAATATAAATTAGGATTTTATACAGCATTTAAATAACTTACAATTACTGTACAATAAATATTTAAATACCGATTTAACATCTTCCACAAATCTCCATGGGATGTCTGCTAGTGGCATCAAAGTTGGCAATGGAACAACGTCTTCTTCTTGATCCATTTCAAAACCAGGAACAACGGTCTTCAAAGTATTAAACATTCCACTGACAGTTTTCGCTAGGAACCTATCTAATCTTGGCACCACGACGTCTGCCTTTTTTCCGACGCCACTGCTGGGACGAAGAAAGTGTCGAAGCTGTGGTGGTGACTCTATTGACAAGCGTGTGCAAAGAGTCTTCAAATAATTTTCCATTTCCACACGTCCTCCTTCTGGTAAAGATATGTCAGACATGATGCTCGATAAGGACGGTACCTGAAAATAATTGTGCAATTGAATTTAAGTTTAAAAACATTATTCTACAGATTCTAAATTTTTTTTTACTACCTCTTCCAAGCTGGCATGAAGCTGCACGAAATCGGAGTACTGTCTTCTAACTGTTGCTGTTGTTGTTTCAAACATATCAACACCATGTTGTTCCACATCATCAAATTGTATACAATACAAGAGTTGTTGAGAGCCATCCGGAGCAGTATAAAATTCTGTCCACGGAATAGCGAGATTTGTGAATTGACTACCTTCGTATACGGTACAGGATTTCTCTTCGACTTGACTAAAAAAAAAGTAACATATACAGGCCTACTTTATTTTTGGTGACATAAGCAATGATGGGGAGTAAGATTCTTTACAGTGGTGTTGTAGCCGTCGACTTTTGTTGTAAGAGACTTCTAAGTCTGGCAATGGTTGTAGCGAAATCTGTTGGCTCTTCGTACACTGGCGATAAACGATCTTCGTCCAATTCAGAATCTGGCTCTGAAATACTGACATCACCCCAGAGACCTCGATGACTAATAGCAAGGCCCTCTAGACATAAGGAAGACCTTTCTGCATTTTGAGATGATATAGTTTGATTTTCACTTTTGGAATCGGTAGATGTGCTTAAAGGTGAACTTTGTTTTGGTAATGGTCGTGGAATAACAGCAGCTGTTGCGGATGCAATTCCACCACCCAAAGCCTGCGATACAATTCCCTAAAGTAATAAATTAATAATATCTTCAAGATGATGAAAACAAAGTTGAAATAAATATAGATATGTGAGGGATATATAATCGTACGTCATTCGTTACGGCTGTGGTTCCATTTTCCGTTGGCGCAGCGCTTAATAGCACCACTAATTTTTCATAGATCAAATTGGGACAACTGGCAGTGTGAATTCCCTGCAACAGCCTACTGGCTAAAATAGATAAGAGTAATTTGCAAGGCAGCGAGCTGGTCAGTTCCCACTGTAAGAACTCTCTTGCTAATATAGTGACCAGTCGATGCAATGTGTGTTCTAAAGCAGTTATGCTTCTAGATCCTGGATGCACACAGCGATATGCTTCTTCTAAGTTTGATGCTGTTCCTTTTTTTACTCTTCGTAGAGCTCTAAGAAATAAATAAGGGGATGAGAAAAATATATGGAATGCAAATTATTGACATTTTACCTTCGATACTCTTTTAAATGCAGCAATAAAACATCAGCAAGTTTACTCGTCAATTTTATTTTATCCAATGAAGTAACTTGATGTTGCAATCTGTTTAGTAATTTTCTTAATAATCCTTTTGCTTCATCAGGAAATGTCTTATCACTGCTTAAATTCTTATACCAACTACTAATAAACTTCACATCGATCTCTGTTACTAATCTGTCAAGATCCAATTTTCTTATGATAGAAGCGTTGTCCACTTTTCCTGTCTTTAATTCATTTTGACTTTGTTTACAATATAACTGCTGAGTGCTTTTAATATCCTTTGCAATGTTGTTACTGATTCTTTGAACGTTTTTTGATTGTATATTATTTACTTCTTTGTTGTTATGTATAGCACCTTCAGACTTAGCAACAGTTTCAATATTACATGTTAAATAATTCTCCAAACGATCACGTATCCAGCCAGTAATTAGTTCTATATTAATTGGAGTAGTAGCTTTCAGCGCAAGTCTCAGTAGGAAACAACTGAGCCACGTAGATAATACAGTAATGAAAATTGCCCACAAAATTGGGATATATACTGGTAGAGATCTGTTCCCAAACCATTCTGAGATAATTATAGATAGAACTGCAGAAACGATACTTAGCAATAATAACATTTGGTTCAACCAACTCATTGGTATAACTTTCTCCATTTTGAGCACTTGTTTTGTATAGATTACAAATTACAGCATTATTAATTTACATTTTACTACATAGAGATACACAAAAGAAGTGCAATCCAGGCCACCGTCAAATTGTTATGTCCTTTGACAAACATTTAATACAGTAACCTCAATACGTTATCCGTTATTCGTAGATTGTCAAGACGTTTAAAAGCTCCGAAAATACGTTTATTCTATTCACAAATGAAATCATTGTATCCATTGTCATTTATTGGACTAGAATAAAATTTTTATACAATCCTGACTTGTTGAATATACGTGTTAGGTCGAATCTCAATTGTAAACTGACGTATCGAACGTTCACCGCCTGCACGTACGGCAGACATTAGTCACTTTTGTAATCAGCCATGTAGCCAAGTCTATTTCATTCAGTCTTAAGAAATTCCAATAAAATAATATTATCTAGAATATAACGTGACATACTATTACGTAATATCACTTTACATTGTTAAAAGGAAGCCGTTGCACCGAAACCATTCATAAATACCAAGAAGAAAATATGTTAGCGTAGCCAAATACTAACAATTGTCCCCTTTCCGCGCCTAAACTTTCGAGCCGGTCAGTGCACCAAAATTCCAAATTTATGTTGGATAGTACCCAAGAGTCAAATTCTCCAAAACATATATTACAATATTTCCGTATTCAAGTATTATCTAACTATTATCCTAAATAGTGATACACCGATAAAGATCGTTCAGTCTTAATTGAATATCGCATATACCGGACGCCATATTAATTTTCTGTATAGGAAACAATATTATGATTAAAAGTATCTTCTATCTAAATTTAGGCTGTAAATATAGATAAATAGTAAATTAATACTTTATTATAATATTTAAGTTTCTAATCGTTTATCACTCTCAGAGATTCTTATATCGCCAAAGCTCTTATTCCAAGTAACGTCAACATCCTTCGTACAAAAAATTATGAACAATGCAGGAAGAGAGATGCAACAAGTAAAAACCGAGAGCTGCGAACAGCTGTTAGAGGACAAGAGACGTGAAAAGTGATGAGAATCTGGCTAGACGCCCAGGTTTTACTAAAGATGATAAAAAGAATGGTAAGCTTCATCGAGAGACGTCGCGACGCTTTTATGGCGATGATTAAGATAATTTCTTCCCTGTATGTTATTATTTCGAAAAAAAATTAGGTTAAGTTTTTAATTCAACTGACTCAGCCGGACGTTGCACTTTTAGGACTGACATTGAATTCTCTCCTATTTGGCCAAACGAAATCGATTAGTCAGTTGGAATCAATCCCAGATGACGGTTAATTACGTATATGCGGTATAAGCTAACCGGACAATGAAGATCCTCTTTGTCGTTGCGCATCTGACGATCCTGGTGTAGCTCTGAGTACATCGAAACGACGCCGGCCGTCTCTTCCTGCTAATTTTAGCGTCGCGTGAGAATAAACATAAGTTACCGCGTCGTGAGGGGCCTTGTAAGGCTAGGCGCAGCTGGGGTCCACACGCTGCGTCGGTTACAGCATCCCAACCCGGGGGCAGAGACTCTATTTTTACTATTTCTTAATTTGTCTCAGAGTTTTGCCGCTCGTGTTGGGTTACGTTACTCCCGACGACTATGAGAAAGGAGCATTCGAGCTTCCAACACGTGGATACCACATGGATATCGTCGACCTCATCTTATTCTTATTTCTCATCTGCATCCTCGTTATCTTCAAGAATCTGCCACTCTATGCATGGCGGAGGGTCATGGTGGATTTCAAGAAAATATATATATAGAATTTGCTCAGAAACCTCTCAGAATGGATATATAAACTTTCACTGGTATTTTGGATATTTTTAGAAAAAAAATATTTTACTTTTCCTAACCGATCAAAACAAAGGACTTACAATGCACCATATGGCTTGTTCACTTGAATAGTAATTTGTTTGAAATTATATATATCTTTTTTGCCTCTTTTTTATTTTTTCATCACTCATTGATGTTTTTCTATATTTGTCTAAGATACCTGGAACGATTATAGGCGTATCTACTGTCAGAATATTATTTTATGAGCGACTGGCTCTTTGCCAGTGTAAAAGAACTTTTGAATCCGCTTATCTTTCACTCAGAAAATTCTTTTTTGTCCAAATCTTCTGGGAATCTTATCAGCGTCTTCTGCTCCTTATGAGTTTCTAGAATGTCTTGTATAAATTGTAATACAGTGAAAATCGCAGCTCGTGATTAAATTTATATATAATTTTTTATTATTCATAAGGTATAAGAAGAACGATTCGCTAGGCTGCAATATGAGCCAGCGTTGATAAGTCTAGTGTTCTTTTGTTGTTGTTTTTCATTAAACGATAATACGTAGATGCGATCTAGAGTCTCGAAGACCAAAGAGATTGCGTTACAATAATGAGGAATAGTAATAAATTATTAATGTTAATAACAAATAGTCATGTTGTATAAACTACGTAGTACAATACAGTCTGATAAATGTGTATAATAAAGGCACTTGAGTAGTTTCTCTTTTTTCCTTATCTTTTTTTTTGGTTGTTGCGTATCTTCGTTTGGTGAAGTGAAGTTTGGTCTGGTTGATGATTGGAAAGGTAATTCGTATAGAAAGGTCAAGCCGTTTAGAAGCACTTGCGGTGAACAATTCCAGGACCGGACTCATCGTACTCCTGCTTGGAGATCCACATCTGTTGGAAGGTGGACAAGGAGGCCAGGATGGATCCACCGATCCATACGGAGTACTTCCTCTCAGGGGGAGCGATGATCTTGATCTTGATGGTGGATGG